>APFE030209914.1:137528-175888 GCA_000404065.3 Pinus taeda
TCTACTCTGCACCAGTGTGCACACTGGAAGCCACCAGGGGAGGTCCTCAAACCGAGGATGACCTTATTGAGAATTTGATCCAGAATCCACCTCCCAATGTGCTGCCACTAGAAGAGATGGTAGAAGACACCCAAGCCAGTGCTTTAGTGGATCTCTGTGTGGTTGATCCAACCTCTCCCCAAGTTAGGAATATGGAATTTGGCCCTGAAATAACCTTGAAGATCAACTCATCCCTATCCCCCTCTCAAGAGAAGGAGTTGTGTAGCTTATTGAACCGCCATTTGGATGCTTTTGCTTGGAGCTATAAGGAGATGAAAGGAGTCCACCCTTCAGTCTGTACCCATCACATTTACATTAAAGAGGATTGTAAACCAGTCAGGCAGCCTCAGAGGAGAATGAATCCAGCCCTTACGGACATTGTCAAAGAAGAACTACAAAAGTTGCTAGAAGCAGGATTCATCTACCCCATCTCTGACAATGAGTGGGTTTCTCCTCTGCTGCTTATGCCCAAGAAAAACGGGAAGTGGATAATCTGTGTAGATTATCGAGAACTTAACAAAGCCACCAAGAAGGACCATTTCCCTTTGCCTTTCATAGATCAAGTGTTAGATGGCCTGGCAGGGAAGAAGTTATTTTCCTTCCTAGATGGGTTTAGTGGGTATAATCAAATCCAAATTAGCCCGGAAGACCAAGATAAGACCATTTTCACTTGTCCATGGGGTACCTTTGCCTACCAAGTCCTTCCCTTTGGGTTATGCAATGCTCCTGCCACTTTCCAGAGAGAAGTACTGAGCATATTTTCTGAGTTGATTCATGATTCAGCGGAAATCTATATGGATGACTTTACTCCTTATGGGTCCAACTTCCAAGAAGCATTGACTAACCTGGGAAAAGTTTTAACCAAGTGTATTGAAATGAACTTGTCCCTCAGTCCAAAAAAAATGTTAATTCCTGATGACTGAAGGGACCGTGCCAGGTCATACAATTTCTCAGCAAGGATTATAGGTGGATCCCAATAAGATTGCTATCATCCAAAGGGTTCCACCTCCTCAAAAGGTAAGAGATGTTCGGAGTTTTCTAGGCTTAGCAGGATATTATAGAAGATTCATTAAAGATTTCAGTAAGCTAGCCTCTCCATTGTTTGGTCTTTTAGGGAAAGATGTTAAGTTTTTTTGGTCTTTTAGGGAAAGATGTTGAGTTTATATGGACTGACAACTATCAAGAGGCTCTGGATGCGTTGAAAGGTAAGTTGGTAACTGCCCCAATCTTGACAGGTCCAAACTAGGCCCTACCTTTCCACATTCACACAGATGCCTCGAACAAAGCCATAGGAGAAGCCTTAGGACAAGTTGAAGAGAAGCTACCATATGTCATATATTTTGTTAGTAAAAACATGTCCAAGGAAGAATTAAACTATACCGTAACTGAGAAAGAGCTCCTAGTTATACTCCATTCCCTAAACAAGTTTAAACACTACATCACTGGTTATCAAACATTCGTACACACTGATCATGTTGCAATTAGGTATTTGATGAATAAACCTAATGTAAATGCTTGTATCATTAGATGGTTACTTTTATTGTAGCAATTTGATTTGACCATTGTTGATAAGCCAGGTAAGGAAAAAGTTGTTGCTAATTTTCTATCTAGACTAGATTTGTCTGCAGGTGAAGAAGGGATGGTGGACGATCAAATGCCAGATGAACACCTATTTTCTATTTCAGTACTCTCTCCATGGTTTGCTGATACAGCAAATTACTTGGTTTCAACACAGTTCCCGCCACACCTATCCTCAAAAGAGGAGCAAGATCGTGAGGAAAAGCACCCCATTCACATGGATTAGGGGCAACTTGTTTAAACTTGGCCCAGATCAGATTTTGAGACATTGTGTCAGGGAGGAGGAATTTTTTGACATCCTCCTAATTTGTCATGATGGGCCCTTGATCGCTTTCAAAATTCTACAGGCGGGCTACTATTGACTCACTCTTCATCAAGATGTTAGGAGATACATCAACCAATGTGACTGATGTCAAAGGATGGGGAAACCGACTCCAAGGAATGAAATGCCCCTCCAACCTCAAGTGACTTTCGAGCCATTTGAGAAGTGGGGCCTGGACTTTATGGGTCCTATCAACCCTCCTTCAAAAAAAAAGTCTTACATCATTGTGTGCACGGACTACCTGACAAAGTGGGTAGAAACAAAGGCAATCAAGGTAGCAACAGAAGAAAAAGTGGCTAAGTTTTGGAGGGAAAATATCTTTTACAAGTTTGGCTACCCAAGAGAGTTAGTCACAGATCAAGGAAGTTAGTTTACCTCTAACATGATTGAAGACCTGCTCGCTCATCACAAGATTAAGCACAGAACTCCCACCCCTTATCATTCATAAGAAAATGGACAGGTGGAAGTCACTAACAGAGCTTTGGAAGAGATTTTGACTAAAGTGGTGAGCAACAGTAGAAAATATTGGGCAGATCACTTGGTTGAAGCCACCTGGGCCTACAACACTACTTGGAAAACTACAACAGGTTTCACACCTTATGAGCTGCTCTATGGGAAGAAGGCTTTGTTGTCTACAATTTGAATATAACACATTGAGGTTGGCAGCTCAGCTGGACCTAGATCTTAGCCATGCACAAAAGGAAAGATTACTTCAGATGAATGGACTAGATGAACAGAGAATGCAGACCCTTCTCCACTCAGAGGTGGTCCAACTTCAAAGGAAGATATGGAATGACCGGCACCTTAAAGAAAAGCAATTTCAGCCAGGAAATTGGGCGTTGTTATGTGATTCAAGATACAAGGATTTCAAAGGGAAATTGAGGACAAGATGGCTGGGACCATATACAATGGAGAAATGCAACGAAAATGGTTTGGTTCATTCCTTATCAATACCATTGATGAAGAATCCATCCCCATGCTCGTCGATGGGCATCAATTGAAAATCTACAGGAAGCCCTTTTCTAAGTAGGAGTTCATTGAAACTCTGGATAAATCAGTGTTGATAGTGGAGTAGGCCCCTGTCTCCACTCCACCCACACCTTGAACACAAAAAAAAAAAAATAGAAAAAAAGAAGAAAAGAAAAAAATCCTTGGGCGAAAACCTCTTGGAGGTGCCCAGGGCAAACAGTGAGAGTGAAAACCTCCTGGAGGCGCCCCAGATGTCTCAAACTAAAAAAAAAAAGGAAGAAAAATAAAAAAGAGGAAAAATAAAAATAAACCTAATCTCTGTTGAATAATTGCAAGTTGTAGGAAGGACATTACAGGTTAGGAGGATCGCACAAGACAAAGACAGAGGTCAGCACCAGGCTGCAAGCATCCCTCACAATCCATTCCTCCATGACCACTACCCTTTCCTAATTTTTGGTCTCATTCAAGTTAAGATTTCACCTTCTACATGAATTTTTGTGCCTTCTACAGGAAGTTATGTGTCTTCTATAGGAAGTTTTGTGTCTTCTACAGGAAGATCCTGCAGAGCCTACAGACAAGCCAAAATCGATCTCAGAAGAGGACCCGAAGGTTGGGAATCTGTCTATGAGGCCTGTAAACATCCCTACTTCCATCCATCGCCATATGTTGCCCTTTTTCCATCTCTGTACACCTCCTGTGCACTCATTTTTTTTATGTTCTTGCACAGTCACACACAGAAATCCTATTTTCTTCATACTGTCAGCAAAAACTTTTTAATGACAAATCAAGCAGCAGTTTTTCACTCACCATACCTGTTACCATCCATCTAGACTCCTCATTAGCCGAGACCCTCATCAGTAGTATAGCACTGCTCATTCTAGCTTGCATTCCAGGAGGAGAAGCAACTACAGGACATCCTACAGGAATCCTGTAGCAGCTGATTCCTCTGAAAGACATACTCCAAAGACAGGGACAACAAAGTATGGCAGAAGAGACATGCATGGAGCTCTACTTGAACTTATGAAAATCAGCAACAACAGAGGCCAAGCATGGAGTGTGCATGCAACAACAACAAACAAAGGAATGGGTTCCAAAACTTGAAATCTGCATAACACGGCCGCGACCACACAGGTAAGTGCCTAAACTCATTCTTCAATTGCATAAATCATATTTTAAAGCTGCATGACTATGGGAATGGTTCAAATTGAGTGGAATCGGTGGCCAATCAACTGGCCACCCTCGGTCAGTTACATATCCTCGTGGAATCCAAACGAGCCCCGTTACATTCAAAATTACCAATTAAATGTGCAGCCAGCATGTGTGGAGTGTCCATTCAAGTAGAAATCGTCGTGACTAGTAGTGGCGGCAGCGGATAACGAGAGAGAGGAGGTGATAGCGATCAGAAACATGCAGAAACATCATGGCTGTGACGTCGGATCAACGGTCCGATTTGGCCACCTCATCCTCTCACCATGAATCACGATGCAGTTAAAGGATGCTCAGTTGAAACATGCACCACCCTCTATTCATTCTACACCCACGATGTTCTCAACTGGAGTACATATCCACCACTTCTAGAACAATTAACCAGTCGTCCTCCACCAGTTTTTCTGCCTGTTTTCGAAAATCGTCTGCCTATCGGGCTCTATCGGAAGCACAATTTCATTCTACAGGAACCAGTCCCCTTCTACAGGAAGGGTTCTACACGAAAGGAAAAGAACTGCTCTGCAGAAGGAAAACCTAGAATTTTCGTCGAATTTCAAGCTCTAGAAGAGGTAGGCTCGAGAAAACTTCTTTGTGCCTCATTTTTTTGTGCAAGGTGGTGAATTGAACGGCATCAGATTGAAAAACGAGAGTAAAAGTTTGCCTGTGCATTGAGAAAAAAAACATAAAAGTTTGCTTGCATATTTCACTGAGTTTACCTAGTTCTTTCTTTGCATTCTGAAATCTCCTCATCATTTTTAAAATTCTCCTGTAAGGAAGATACATGCAGCAGTAGGGGCCTACCTGCGTGTGTGAAAAAACTGAATTTAAATATCTATCTATGTGCTGAGAAGAGAACCTGTGTCCTTATGCTATGTTCTGTAAAAACAAAATTATTCTTTTCATAAACAGACAGTTGAATTTTGGGTGACAGCAGTCTTAAAACAAGGGAATTATTGCTATTTGATATTGTAAGGAACACATGAGAAATTCCTTCTTGGGTTCAGAAGAAATTGAATTCAGCTATCCTTTGTTTCAGTGATTGACTGTTGTTTTCCTGAGCATTTTCTTTTCTGGTTAAAACATAAAAAGAACACTCAACACCATGTCAGGAAGATTCATAAGGAAAGAGCCCTTAGGCTCTAGCAAGTTGTATGAGCACCCTGAGGTGGTGGACCTTTTCACCCGAGCAAATTGGATATCCTTCTTTGACAAAATTTAGGGTCATGATGAGTAGATAACTGAAGAGTTCTTAATATCCCTGAGACCACATTCAAAGACACATGCCATAGTTAGTTTTAGGGGTTTGACCCTAGAACTTACCCGTGAGTTCATCAGTAGAAGTATTGGTCTACCATTGGGGCTCCCTTAGAGCAAAGAAGAGAGATCATTGGGCCAAGTTGCTAAGAAAACATTTTTTTGCCTGAGGAGCATCATGTAGAAGACAAAAATGGAGTTAGAAGGACAAGCTTGCCTCCTCTCTAGAGTGAAGTTAGTTATCAAATTATGAAGTACATCACATGTGAAGGGAGGTTTAGCATCATCTATGGATATCATTGCAAGTTGTTATGTGAATTAAGGCATGGGATTGACTTGCCTCCAACCAAGAAACTGAGCATCCCATATTTCCTTCTTCATTCCTTAATTGAATGTGGTACAAAACTAAATGAAGGGATCCCAAATCAGTTGGCCCACCATGGGCTCATCAAACTATTGGTGGAAGATGATTTACACACCTATACTATCCCCATATCTTGGGAAATCTTCATAAACATGTCCAGGGATGATAACATTAGAACTTTGGCTGAAAATGTCACCCCATCCAGCAGTGAGGAGGGGGAGCAAACTGAAGAAATTGAAAAAAACAATGATGAGGGAACACAGGACATTCAAGCAAAGGGAAAAACAGAGGAAGAAAAAGAAGAATTTGGCAAGACTACTGAGCCTAAAACAGAGGAAGAAACAACAGCAAAAACAGCGAAGGAAAAGAGGATACAGAGTAGAAAGGAAAAGGCCGAGAAAGACCAAATGAAGGCTACCACAGCCAAAGTAGGCACCCAGAAAGAAAAGGGAAGGGCACACCCAGAGATATCAGTCATACAGAGAGAAATAGTGGACACAGAGATTCTACAGAAGTGAAGAAAAAGAACAGCAGGAAGAGAAATCCCTTGAGATGTTGGCAAGGGAGGCAGTAGTTGTACTTGCTACATTAAGCACACCTACAAAACAAAAAGAAAAAAGAAAGAGGCAGTACTTTAAAACTAGGAGAAGCACAAGGATCAAAGTGGGCAAACCCTAGCCACAATCAAAGGAACCAATTGTCATTGAGGACACAGCCACTAAACCAAAAGAAGAGTCTCCTTCAAAGATATCTATCACCTTTGAAAGAGGAAGCCCAAAAACCTCCACCTAGAGACAGAGAGAATTAGGATGATGTGCTCAAAGGAAACTCTACAGGAAGCTGAAACATCTCTACAGGAAACTCTAGCTAAGTTAAAAGAGACTGAGAAATTGGAGGAGAAGGCAACCAAACAATTATAGGGAGAAGAAAAGACTAAGGAGATACTAGAGCCAAGCCCTTAGCCTAGCTTGGGCTCATATTACAACCTGTTAAAAGGTGGGAAGATCATCTCACAAAAGTTTGTTGTACCACTTTTCTTTACATTGGAACAAGAACGGTTTAGGACTCACACTTGGATGAGGATTGTCAAATCCAAGGGTGTTGCAGACATAGGCCACCTGGAAGAACAGCTAAAAGAATCAAGAAAAGAATTGGCCATGGTGAGGCACCTGGAAAGCAGTCAAAGAGCCAAATTATAGGAAGAGAATGAGCTGCTAAGAAAGCAGTTGCAGCTACAGGAAGGTCATAAGGAAGATAAACCGTCCATTGTGGGAGAGCAACAGTAGCGAGACGGACCTCCAGTAGACAAGGAAACAACCAAGGAACATCAGAGAGAGGAAAATTTGCAAGCTGAGGTTGAGATGCTGACAAAACTGCTACAGGAAAAGGAGTCACAAGCAACGAAAGAAATACAGGTTTTAAAACAATAGGTGCAAGAGAAAGAATCCCAAATGACCTGCATGGCCAGTTGGGCAGTACAAGCCTTATAATGTAGGCAACCTGCTAAGTCATATGCATTATATCTTAGATATCAATGGTTGGAATTTCAAATTAACACACTGGCCCAAAGGGGCACCATTCCATTCCAGAATTACAATCAGTTCATGTATTTGTGTGACAGTAGCTCAGTTGAAGATAAGGCCAAGTTAGCATAATTCTATTTACACAACTTGGCACTTCCAAACATGAATCTATGGGACCCCAATGTTGCATTGGGAGATGTGCAACTCATGGCCATGGCCTCTTGGTTAAACCATGAGGAAAAGAGGGCATCAGAAATTCAGAAAGTTATGGACAAAGAGCTAAGTGAGCCACTCATGATCAGAGTAGAACCAGAAGATCCCTCAGCTTTAGTGTATGCCCATCAGCACATGGCCAACAACCCTCAAGTTCTCCAGACTACATTGAAAGGCAAGCTCAGGCCATTGCTCACATTGAGGACATGGAAAGACTGTTTGGTGATAATTGTATTCATGCTTGCACAAGGAGATCGAACACATTGTCCCATAGTCTGAAAATAAGAGAGTACCACTCCCCAACAAGGATGCAGGAGGCTTTGTCCAGAGTACCACTTTACAAATAGTCAATGAAAAATCTGAAGGCCAACTGGATTGGCCTAAAGTTTAGTCCTCCATTGCTTTTGAGATTGCTGGAAGGGGTCAAAGAGGAAGAAGAACACATGTAATGGGAGGAGGTAGAGAGAAAAGCAGGGTTTCATGACCGAGAAGAGGACATCACCTCGGAATCCTGGGATGTCAGAAAGGTAGTCAAAGCAATCAAAGATGATGAGCTAGATTAGTTGCTCAGAGGATGAGCAACACATTCAGCAAGGGAGTGATGATGAGCCCCAAAAATGGGTAACTTATTGGGCTCATTTTGCGTATTATTCTCAATTAATCCACCATTATTCATAGTTTTATGCATGCTTTTGAATATATTTATGTTAATTGAATGAATGAGAATAGTCTCTTGACCACAAAGTCTGATACGTGCTTATTGCAGATTCTTGGACATCTTTTGGACCAAGGTCAAGAATTTATGAGCAAGTTGACAGCCAAATACGAAGGAACAAGGCTGAGGATTTGTAGGAAGGGTGTCTCCTACACTAAATGACCCCTTCCTTGAGTTCTCCACCATCAGCTCAGAGTTCAACAGCCAACCAAAGATGATTTCAAGGGGTAGCCGAGCAGATTTTGTGAAGTGGATGATTAACTGCAGTTTTGAGCAACCAAGATCCTAAAGTTAAGGAGGGTTGCTGGGAGTCCTCATGGTGCATAAGTAGGAAGGCTTCAAGCCTTGGTAGTTTAGCTATGGAACAGTTGTTTTTCGCACTTAGTGCAACTCTGCATTTCAGCTCATTTTCAAGCTCTTACTATACACAGTTTTGTGACATGATTATTTTTTGAGTAATGGAGATAAATTTCACTTTGCACTAGCTCTGAGATTTCTTAGGAGGCTATAGCTCTTGGGGTTGGGCCCAACCCAAGTGCTAGTACCTCCCTTGTGTACTTTTATGTGTTTTCCTTGCATTCATAGAATAATTTATGTTATTTAGGTTAAGATCTTGCTTTGTTACTTAAGTTGTTTTTGATGATTAAAATATCTTTTCATGCTTCAAATTGATTTGACAGTTTGGTAACGGAAAAGATCTACAAAAAGGCCATCAAGAAATCATTGATCTCATCTCACCCTCCTTGGGATCGTGAGCTGAGACCAAGGTATACTTGTTGCCACAAAAACATTGTTTTTGCCTTTCCATTCAATTGCTAGTGTTAGATTTTTAGTTGGAAAAGTTGATACCAGTTGTACTTGCATGTTTAGATCTATTCTTGCTTAGTTTCCATAGTTATCTTGCATGATTTCCTATCTATAAACTTATGTTCATCATGTTTCTGGTTTTTAGGTCGGATTAGGTCAAAATATATAGATATCTGGTTTTTATAGTCTTTGTTCGATCAGTTTTGGAAAATAGTGTGCAGAACACCTATAATACATCCCTGCCTATCCTTCCTCCTTCATACAACCTGCTCCAACCCGTAATCCAAGATTCCTTCCCTTCATTTGCCACACTTTTCCAATTTGCCCTAATTTCTACATTCTTGTGTAGCATTGCTCCCTCCATCCTTGAACAAATCCAACCACCTTCATCACTCCTTAGCTTCATTCACCAGGTCCTAGACCCCTTCACATTCTCATCCATCCTCCATTACCACTTTCCCACCATTTTTCCACCATCAACCCTTTAAAATCCTCTTTCGGCTCTTCCTATAGAATTTCCTGTAGAACATCGTGTAGAACCCCTGTAGACTTCCTGTAGAAGTTCACGTGAGCAGTTTTTCGAGATCTGAACGCTGTGAAACTCTTTGGAAGGGTGCTAGGAACCCCTTAGGCCCTCTTCTCACCTTCCTAACCTCTTGCAAGCACCCACTCTATTTCCTCTTTCCAATCAACCTCTGCACAATCAAAAATCGTTAAAGCACATGCATAATAATTCTGCAAAATTACTCAAAAATACAAAAAGATGCTTTTTCCATATTTTAATTCAGAAGCAGCTTAGTCACATGCATTTCACCTTTCCAAGAGTCAATGGCATCCATTTCCACAGCTTTCATATCTCTTTTCTTGCACCAGTAGGGTTAGTCGGTAAAACTAAGGTTTGCTAGGGTTTGCATTTCCTTTCAATTTTCAGCTTCTTTCTGCAAGTAGACTAGCCTCTTTTGAGTTAGCTTCCATCCATCACAGTTAAAAGCTTCTTCTAAGAGCTCATGGAAGTTGGCTTAAGCTCCTAGTGAACTTGTGCTAGCTGATCAAGTGACAGCCTGCGGCAAGAGCTAGTACTTGTGCATATAGCACCGTCGCTTTCAAGTTTGTTACGAACAACCGGGTTGATAAAAGTAAAGAAGGGAGTCCCAAGAGTTGTAGCATCATTGCTGCAATACTTGAGCCCACCAGTGACCCCTTCAACTCCCTGGTATACATCTTTAAGTCTAGCTAAGGAAGGGCACTTGTCTGTGGAGTGGTTTTCTTCACAGACTAAAAAACCTCAATACAGTTTAATGGGCGTTCATTCCTAGGATGTCTTCTGGTGCACCTAGGACAGAAGATTGCCAAGGCCCTCTCTACTTCCTCTTGCTTCCTTCTAATATTCATGGTATCAAATTGCAAGGCAATGGTATTCATGGTATCAAATTGCAAGGCAATGGTTTACATCATCTCACTTTTGAAGTCCTCCAACATATTTCCAATTTCAGCCTTGATGGATGAGTTGGAAGACAAGGTACTAGCCATAGGTTGACTACTTCTACCCTTGCTTCTGGTTGCCCTATAATGGTTTCTAGAGACAGTCTTGAAGTCATGATAGGGTAGTTGGTAGATATCTCCTCCTGATAACATATGTCAGGTGTCTAGGATATCCTCCCTTACTCCTCTAAGTAGGACCAGCTCAGTGGCTTAGGGTCAAGTGTGCACCCGACACTTTTGTAGCTGAGCTGGAATCTTTCTTCATAGTCTTCTAGGGATTCATCATGGCCTATGGTCATCCTGAAAATTTCATCTTTAGTGTCCTTTGACCTACAGTAGCCCTTATATTTGTTGTTAAAGGCATGTTGCATATACGCCCAAGTTTTTATGCTCTCTCCAGGTAAACCCATGAACCCACGCAACGTTGCCTCCTTGAGGGTAGATGGAAACAATTTCAACTTAGGCTCATCATATGTGTAGTCATAGGTTCGGCAGACAATAGAAAACTCAAATAGGAAAGTGTTAGGGTCCTTTGTGGTCAAGCCATGGAAATGAGGTAGAGCAGAGGGGCGTATGTTCTTCCTTTTAGTGTCCCCATTGGTTTCCTTGATGAGGAAGGCACTCCAAATTCTCCCTCTATCTCCTCTGTCATTTAAGTGTTCATCCATTGGTTCAGTAGGAATGGGTTCTTCCTCTTCTTCTTCTTCCCCTATAAGTTCCTCAAATATGTCAGGTTGCTCACCTAAAGGGGCTTACAATTCACCGTCAGTGAAGAAGAAAGAAGGTTGACTATTGGATGAGGTGGGGATGTTTGGCAAGAATTTCCCTAAAGTATCCCTAATCCTACGAGGCATGAAAAGGAATTTTTTTGGGTTTTTGTGATATTTTTCTTGAAAGCTGGGAAGTAATTGCAGAAAGGAAATTGTTGATTAAATGAAAAACAACTAACATAATGGAAACTACTTGCAGAATGAATGAAATTGTTGATGGAATGAAAAACTACTAACAAAAGGAAACTACTTGCTGAATTGAAATTGCTAGATGAAACTAGATTAACTTGCAAAATGGAAAGGAAGGCAGATAAATGACAAAATGAAAGAAAGAAATTAGATTACTCTTGCAGAAATAAACTAATGGAAGAAAGTTGGAAACTAGAAAATAGAAGAAAAGAGTTGTAAGCACTACTACTCTGACACCTCCCCGACAACGGTGCCAAAAGTGGTGAGCCTAGGTATTGCAGCGAGAATGTTGCAACTCCCAGGGCTACCAGCTTTACCAATCAACCCGGGGTCCGTGCAAACTTGGAGGTGACTGTGTTATATACATGAGTAGGAGTGAAGGTACTACCTATTCTCACTGCTCATCTGGAAAGAGACCCCAGGGGTTCCAAGACAGACTTCTATAGGGTCAGAAGAAGATTGATTTTGATGGAAGGAGAGAAAACCTAGTCTAGGAAAGAGCTATTCTACTAGACTAGTCTAGGGGAGAGCTATGCAAACCTAAATCACCACAGCTTAATTAATCATGAAAACAGCTAGACTAAGCAAAATTTCTAAACAACACTAATCTAATGCTAACTATCTAAGTTGTGGAAGTAAAAGAGAATAGAACTAGACTAAGGGGTGAACAATGGAAACTAGGTTGTCTGTGTTTAGGTGGAAGAGCAATCAAAGGTCAAAATGGAAAAAAGAGGACGTAAAGAGAAACAACGCATGAGAATCATTGGAGCAGGCGAGTGAAGGGTAAATGAACGGTTGAGATTGGACAGTAGGAGGGTACATAGGCAAATGGGCAGACATGGCGGACTAATAGGATGGACAGTTGGGATTATATCATGGAGGCGATCGACAGATGAATGGCAGACATTGGCCAATCCAGTTGGTGATTGGGTGAAGCGACAACCATCGAATCAAGAGACAGATCGACAGTCAAGAGTTCAAGGCGTTAAAGCGATCAAGTGATGCGACAACTGTCAGATCTGGAAGGGCAAATAGATGGTGGAGATTGGAATGCAAAAAGAAACGTGCGGAAATGACGAGCAGGTTTCAAGGGCGGTAAGTTGTATCTCACGCGCCCTCAAAGCTGTAAATGATTTTGTAGAATTTTGCATGATTAGCCTCCTCGGCCCACACGTAGCACGAGGAAACCGCCCATATCATGTGCCCTCAACCTAATAACGGTCAAACGGAAATCCATGTGATATCGTGCGATGGTCGTCTAATCTAGCAAGGCAGATCTATGGTAGGGATGTGATTGAGCAGGTTGGTGAGCAGGTGCGAGATCGACGATGGGGATTTAAAGGGAAAAAGAGTCAAACACAAAAAGTGGATTTGAGCTATGATTGAATGATTTGGCTTGTGAAAGGCGTTTTACCACTAAAATTGTTTAAACATGAATTATCATCTCCTGCGCAAGCGTTTTGGGTCAAAGGAGAATGACAGTATGAGTGATGCCTTAGGCAGAGGGTGAAGAGAAAGATGACCAGGAAATGAGTGAATGATCATGAAACGAACCAAGCAATGATATGATGAACCACGTGATTGCATTAAACGACAAACCCTATGAAAACCAAAACCCTGTGTTTTTGGGGTTGTTGCGGGGTTTCTTCCTCACATCATGGTCCCAAAGGGAGGAGGAGAGGCCGAAACACCTGTGAGCATCCTAATGGATATTTTCTTTACCAACCTACTGATTAAATGAAATCATAAATGGAACAAAATGAAACACAACTACTCTGTTCTAACCTGTTGTAATGGACTGCAACTATTCAAGCAAATGAACAGGAAATAGGAAACTACTTAAGTCAACGAGGAAGAAACCAAAAATCTTTGTTGAACCATTGTAATGAAAATTCATCTATTTAACCAAATGAGCAATCAAACCATGCATCTATGCCACTGTCGTAATGGAAATGAACTGCTTAAGTAAATGAATAGAAAGCAGGAATCTATGCTAGAATACAATATAATAAAGAAGAGCTTTGGCTGCTAGGGCTAGGCCTTAACCCAAGAGCTTCAGCCCTCTGAGTTAACTCAGTGTTGGCTCAAATAAAAAATAATCTTCATTATTACATCAAACTGTTACAAGTCAGAAGGTCTAAATACATGCTAACTAACTGACTGGCTATTGGTTAACTGCCTAAAAAAACTGAGGTCCTAAGCCTCTCTATTTATACATCTGAAGTCTCAACGACTTCCCTCTAAATTAGGGAGGTACAGCTCCCAACTTAATGGTAACTTGTCCTTTTAGTTTCACTAGCTCGACTGCCTTCTAGTAGGGAGGTTGTTTGTACTTCCACTTGCTTGGTTGTCTTTTAGTACTCTTGATTTGGCTGTGTGTACTTTTAGTTGATGGAGGGATATTCCAATGGATGGGAAGTAATGAGGAGGATTTACCTCCTGTAATTCCTCTCCCTTGTCTTATTCGAGCTTTTACCAAGGTCTTTTACCATAGTTCCTTGCTTTTACCTTTTATTCCTGCATTTCCCTTGCTTTTATCATTTATTCCTGCATTACATGGACATTATCCCACAAAGCAAAATATCCAACTCTAACTCAACTCATAAGAAAAATATAATCAAAAGTATGCAATAATTTGTGAGAATAGTTGGTTTGGCTAAGCTAGGAGGTGAATTAAGGCCAATTAAGGCCCATATAATTACTCAATGATGAGACTCATAAACAGGCACATCAATGATCAACATGATCCTTCCTCATCATGATTAAACTCATCACCACTACTAGACACAAGATCATCAGTAGGAGCTACATAGACATCATTCAAATCAGAGTCTGAGGATTCCTCAACCTCATTTTCACCCTTAGTAGTGGCACCAATAACAATAGAAGTGGACCTAATGGAAGCACAAGTTGGTTGAGCTACACGACTAGTGCCTTCCATTGGTTGTTTGCCTTTGCTTAATGCAACTACTAATTCTAGCTCTGATGGCGCTAGCAAATCTGCATTGTGATCAAAACCCCCTAATGTCATGTCAATATCAAACTTGGGATATTCAATCTCCTCCTCCCATTCTGATGTTGGATCAATTTTCCAATAACCAATTTCCTCATCCACCATCCGTAGCACCTTAACGAGGGGCTTGGTAATTTTCACAAGCTCTGCAAACCATTTTCAAAAATAATTGTCAAATACTTTATTTTTGGTGTCTTTGCCATCTTCTCTATGAGCCCACCGAGATGAAGTCTAATCATTAGAAGAAAACATTTCTTGCAAGTTTTTTTGTTAAGAATTGAGACATTGCAACATAAGGAAATGAGTTGTAAATCTTGTAATTGCAAGCCTAACAAACTCTTTTCCCATAGTTTTTTTCCTCATTAGAATCAATACCCATGAGTGGTTGTAGATGTATTTTGCAATGCACTTGGCATGATCTAAAATGGTTTTTGCCCACTCCACTTTGCCTATGTCCTCAAGCATGAGGTCTATGCAATGTGCAACACATGGAGTCCAAAATATGGTCTTATATTTGGAATCTAGCACCTTTCCTACAAGAACATAGTTTGAGGCATTATCTGTTATGACTTGCACAACATTTTTATCCCTCGCTTGTTGAATAATGTCATCCAAAATATCAAATAAAAGGTTTGCATCCTTCTCCTTATCAGATGCATCAACTGATCTCAAAAACATGGTTCTTTGAGGTCAATAAACAAGGAAATTAATGAGTGTGGTTCTTTCCATCGGTACATCCATCTGACATGATGAAACAACCTATTTTGGGCCATGACTCTCTATAATCAACTAAATACTCGTCAATGGAAGAAATATCTTTTTGCAAAAGAGCTCCCCTCAAGTCATGCACAGTAGGGCCTTTGAATCCATTTCCTGTAGCTATAACAGAGTCCCGCATAGCTTGGTAACAAGGTGAGTGGAAAACATTAAATGACATATCTACATCATATCACCATCTAGCAACGTATTGAAAAGAAGATTATTTGCATTTCTTTCTCTAATGTTCATCCAAAGTGGGTTAATGTTGAGTTAGACTTGGTTGAGAGGAAGTGGGATTAGCAAAGGCAGTGATGGCAAATATTGATAAATAACTATGGATGCTCATCCTCTTTGTTCCTTTAGATTGTTGGCCTTGATGATAAGACCCAAGAGCAAGAGGAACATAGTGAAATAGGTTATTGGTGGAAGGGATATAAGAGGAGTCTTGAATCTCAAATTCATCATACCCACCCTCTTTCATGTCTAGTAAAACTTCCTTCTTCCTTGCAATTTCTTCTTGGATAGCCTTCTCCATCCCCTTATTCTACTCAAACTTGACAAGGTATTCTACCCTAGCATGACCTATCACCTCTTTTGGTGCATCACATGGCTTTACTTGGCCTCTTATCCCAACCAAGTGTTGTTTCAACCTAAGAATACCCTAACTCCAAAAGATTTTTTGTAAAATTTGCATATCATCTTTCCATCAATCACATCACAATGAGCCCATGTAGTGTCCTTGGCTATTGGAGGCATGGTGGCTAGAAATATTTTAAATTTGCAAAGAAATCTACCAATTAAACAAAAAAAATGCAACTAAGAAAAATGGAAAACCTAAGATAAATTTGGGCAAAAAATGGGGCATATTTAGACTCCAAAATGTGATAACAATGTAGCATAGAACACATAAAAATTTAAATACATGGGAAACAATTAAATATGGATTTTTTCAAGTGAAAATCCTTACCTGGAAATGAAAACTAGCTTCCTTAGCCTCCTCTAGAAGAATACAACTCCACTAACAGCTCCAAACTATCTCCAAAATAGCTCCAAATCCAACTCCAAGCCTCCAAGATGACTAATCTAGCAAAAAATCAACAGTCTCCAAGCTCCCAATGAAACTCACAAAAAATCCAAATAAGATGTGTGAGGCAAATGAGAACGGAAACCTCCTTTTATTAGCTTGGAAGGGTTGGTTTTGGAGGGAAACAATATTTAGTTTCCCTCCAAACCACCTCACAAACCTCTAAGAATGTGTCAAGTGGGTTCGCGTCATGCGTGGTAATGAACTAGATGGTCTATGAAAGAACCAACTAGTTTATGGGAAAATGGGTTGGTTTCACCATAAACCGGTCGATTTAGGCTCGATTTGTCTAAAAAATTGGTGAATGAGGGGGGCTAGCTGAGTTTTTTGAGTGGTCAAGTGGGTTTAGCCAATAAACCAACCGGTTTGACTAGTTTTTGGTTCAAACCGGCTAGTTTTTAATACTATGATTAAAACACCATGCAGTCAACCCAATGCATCTATGTTGGATACCAAATTATTGTCATCAAAAGCACGAGATAGAAAAAAGTAAGCATATGATAGTTCTTAATATTTGAAACAATAATGGTGCTTTTCTCGCTAAGAGGAGGTGGGAGGACGCGCGGTGGCCAGTAAAGTTTTCCCTACTAGTAAAGTTTGGTCAGTAGAGTTACAGGACACTGCTACCCACAAAGAATTAGATTGTTATTCCTTTAGCCTATGCCCAATGTAACCATTTGTTACCACTTATTAAAATGAATTGAAACTACTTTTTACTACTTATTTAAAATGAATTGTGGTACGAAAAACTTTGTGTTAATTATTGGTTAATTAAATTACGTAAGGCAGCAAACTCCAGTGAAATTACTATAAGACGCAATTGCATTAACAGAAGCAGTTAAAAATTATGAAAATAAATATTTATGATAAAATCCTTTGAAGCTATTTCTGAAATTACAGCTCTTTGTTGTGTAAAAAGCAAATTTTAAAAGTCAGAACAAGTGTCCTCCAGAAAAAGGAAAACTAGAGGATAAGTTCTATCAAATGTCAAAAATCCTCACTCATGGATATGGATCCTTCACCAAAACATGACATGGAGTTCGAAGAGGTGACTTGGGAAAGAACTCGAGAACTATCCATCGTGTACAAAATAAGTCTATTTTGTAGCGGCTACAACCACCCTCCAAAATTTTGCCTTAGCTTTGTTTTGGAGCCTTCGTACCAACCTTTCACAGCAACATGTATTGCCTCGTCAAGTACACAAGCTTCAATGATTTTCTTGCAGAATGCCAGCCTGTACATCAGAACTTGTTGCATCCCCCTCACAAGTTGTTTCTCCGGACCTGGTCCAATTTCAAGCTGAGAAGATCCCTCAAGAAATTGTGCAATTATGGAGGGGAACCAGCCTTCCCTCCAGAAATTGCGCAATTTTTTCTGGTAGCCTGCTAAGCTCCAGAATTGTGCAAATCTGCCTGTCCCTGTTCATCGGAAAAATTGTACAATTTCTCCTAGTAGGACTACACAGCTGAGAAATTGCACAATTATAGGTAGCAGTCAGCTACTCTGCCTAGAAATTTCCCAATCCCTCTAAACAGCAAGCCCATCTCCCTCCTAGAAATGCATATTTTTTCCCCTCAATTGAGCAAATTGTTGCATGTATAGTTGGGTTGATTGGTTCCCTCTAGGACCAAGAAAAATTGATTTGCATGCATGGACTGCTTCTCCCAAGGCAGCATGCAAAGGCATCCCTTAATGCAGGGATCTATTTTTAGCAGTCGAAGGTTACATACAAGGATCAGCTCAGAAACCTCCTGCCAAGTGTCGTTGTTCCTAGATTTGTGGCATGCACATCACAACCTCGTTTTTATCAAACACATCAACTAGACACTGCAGAAATCATTCCTCACATTGAACTTGCATCTCTGACATCCCACATTGCATCTAGGAGTTGTCAGCACATTCAGCTCATCCATTTCGGGGTAACCCCGCTTTTCATGTCTCGCGTTGTGTTTCTGTCACTTTTTGTGTTTCGCTTCGTGCGAGTGTTGTTTGCTTGATTTTAGTGAGTGCTTGATATCATTTGCATGTATGTTAGCTTGTATAAGCATCATTTCAGTTTTCATTTGCATCTCACTATTCTCACATGCAAGACATTGTTTTGCACAGACGGTCGTCATTGCAGCGACTCACTTCACACACATGCATGCTTTCCCATTTTTTGAATCCTACACTTGTTCTTTGCATGAATGATCATTCACTCTTGTTTTCACTCATCTTACCATGCATCCAAACTTCTCATGTTTTCTATCACCCGTCGACCAGTATGGGATGTCTTTGCCTAGACCGTGTCCTACCCGGCTAGCACTGCACATTTCTAGAAGCGAAGGCTCTACCTTCTCTCCAGAAATTAAGCAATTTTAGCCTAGAACTGACCTCCAGACTTTCATTACGCAATTCTTGGAGGTAGTGTCCTGTTGGCCCCAGAAACTGCGCAATGTTGTTTTTTGGTTGCATGTCACTACTAACTGAAATTGCACATTGTGTAGTTTCAGTCCTCAGCAGACAAGGCTGGCCTATGCATTGCATAGTTCCATCAATGAGTCAGCCTCATGATAGCCTAGACTATGCCTTGCGTAGTTTTGGTGGTGAATCTCCTGACCTCCCGGCAGAAATTACGCAACCTTCACGATAAATCACACAGGTATGTTTCAAGTCAGTCCTCCAGTTTGTTTTGCTTTTCGACTGATAGATTTCTTTCCATGAGTGTTGCTATGTCCCCAGGCATGACAGGTGTTCATCTGTCTCTCAGCAGCATAAGTACAACGGCTTCCAGGAGAGCAGATTCAAAGACATTGTTAAGAGCGCAACTAGGGATGCAGTTGTCAAGTGTCTATGAACTTGCCAATCCAAGAAGACATCAAGTTGTTCATGGAAAGGGATACCAAGATCAATGGCAACAACATCACAGCGAGCAGCGCCATCAGCAGCAACAGAAGGCAGCACATGTGCATGCGATGAATGTAAGAGGAAGTTTGTTGACAGCATAAAGGCAAAGCTAAGCTGCAAGTTCAAAGTAGATCCACTCATGACAAAAGCAGCTTTGGAGATTGAGGCTATGAGGTCACGGCACGACATGAATATCGCGTGAAGGTAGAGAATGAAACAAAGGAGGAGTTACATATGCTGAAGTAGCAACTCAAGGAAGAACAAGAGCTTCATAGACGAGAGAATGAGTTGCAACAGGAACAGGTATAGTAGGGGGCTCAACATGCATAGTTGGATGAAACTGCACCCATACAAGTTATATATCCATCCCAGCACCTGGCACGGAGTAGACAAGGTGAGCAATGTTGTTGATTGCATGCAAGGGAATTCAAGAACATGCATGTCATTGTGTGCACGCATGCAATCCCACCCATTTGGCACACTCACCGAGGAAAAGACCAGAAGCGAGTACAACTGGAATTGAACATGTATTTTGACAAGTTGATGCACATGACCACCAATACATGCTTGCAGATCAACGTAGACACTCTGCATCAACATGATGTCGGTATGGTCACACCCAGGACAAACATGTGCATGCTATCAGATGAGTTGGATGGAGGAGCCATATTAGCGTACCCAAATGCAACGGAGGCAAGAGTTAATTTCAATGAGATGTCACCATTGAGCGCACAGAGACCATCATGGATGACCAAGCTTGGCATCAGTTCGCCACCATCGAACATCACAAGGATGTCAAAGAGTTGGTCTCACCACAACAGTCTAAGTGTTAGTGTTAGTGATGTCTTACATGGCTTGCTCAAGCCGTTTTGTCTCACATGGGTACATGTGCATTGTAATGCAATGTCTTTTCAAGTGTAAGTTCAAGTGTTGATAGTTGGATGTAACAGTAGAGTAGATGAAGATTCATAAGGGTAGATGAACTATCACAAAGGGGAATTTCAAGGGCCACCCCACCATTTTCTATAAATATTCCCTCATAACTCATTATAAAGGCTTTTGGTCAGCCAAGCTTCTGATAAGACTATCTTAGAGAGAGCTTGGATAGTATTGTAACACGCCTTGGCTTCTCCACTACGCAGAGCTAGTATATCTCTTTGGAGGAGCAGGCGGTTGTGGCTGTAACGTTTCACTATCATAACTAGTGGTTGGACATGAATGTATTGTATGACTGGAACTTACACTTCTTAATATAAGAGAGCCAACACGTTTCATGCATATTTCATATTGTATTCTAGCTATCTCGTTTACTCTAAATGGTATATGTATTTGTTTTCTTACACATGCATGTATGGACTATTATGTATAAGTATGCATGAATCTTACTGAAATGTGTTGATTGGTTTAACGATCACTTTGGATTGTTAGCTAACTTTCTTTCCAGCTAGTGATGCATCTTTTCTCGTGTGTTCCCTTCCAAGCTAAGTACTATTACAAGTTTCCAAGGGGCACACTCACCCCTCTTTTCGTGTGTTAAAACCCTTCATGCATCTTCCTTATCTCACTTCAGTTGTCACACCCTTACTACCAACAAGAACATCTTACTTGCCGCTATGTGAAATTGTGGTCAAAGCATTACCGTACGACCAACTACTGGGACTCCTGCACCAAATGGTTTGAGGTCTAATTGGGACTTCTTACCAGGGAGATCCCTGACATGTTGGCAGTTCCAGCACCGTCAACATTTCTGGCACTAGAAGGAGGGCCAGATGATAAGTTGTGTCCTCTTTTCCTATTTTGAAACTTTTCATATCTATCATGGAGTCTTACACTCTCCTCCCTCTACGATGTTTTTCACATGCCAAATCTATTACCATCACGAGGGATTTTTTCGATCTCTTGTCCACATACACGTATGACGGTGAAGGCGAAGTGGCCTGGCTTGAGTTCTTACATGACTTCTTTGCCTTGCTTCACGAGAATGATGGATGTTCTGACGAACATGTATGTTTGCTACTTGCATACACACTTCGCGAATCTCCACATCGATGTTTGTGCAGCCTACTGGCTGACAACATGCACTCACTTGAGCACTTCTGTGGTCTCATTAAAGACACTTTCTATCATTTTGATCCAAAACATCTTGACCAAAAACTGTTACAACAATGGAAAGCTCTACATGAATCACTTTGGGATTTTTGGCAGTGCTTCCGTGATTTCCAGTTTCAAGCTCCGAAGAGCCAAATGAAATTTTTCTATCTTTCGCACCAATTCGAGTACTGTCTTAAGAAATTTTCTCATCCCAAGAAGAAGTTTGAACTCAAGCCTTGTTCAAAATTCTTCAGTGACGGGGCTACGTAATCACAAATAGATACAATCATTATCACAAGTGACTGCCCGTCGTCCCCTCATCAAATGGCTCCACCACTACAGAGTGATGCGGGAGATCATGCTCACACATCTGTTCAGCTATCACATCCTCCCAACATTAATTCGCTTGATTTTCGCACAAATTTGGTTGTGAGTCCATCGAGTTGCCATATGAATTTCATACCACAACCTCTGTCTTCGCACTCGGTTGTTCCTCCAGATGATACTGTCTTGTGCTCTTCCATTCCAGACTCTACACTTGTTGATCTAATTTTGTATGATTAGTTTCATTGTGCTAATAACAATTACATATTTATAAACATGTGCTTTCTTCTTAATTTTTGTGATGAGGTTTCCTTAGTTGTTGGTGCTTACGAATAGGTAAATTTCCTTAAGTTAAACAAGACATTCAAGAGAAAAATAGCTTCAAAAATGAATAATGAATAGCAAACATGTACAGTGAAGAAAACCATCAAAGAGACACATTAACACATTGTTTTGATGAAGGAGTTCACCCCTCCTTGGCTACATCTCCTTGGTCCTGCTTCCATGGCTTGGGCCTCTGTATTATCTCAATGTGGCAAAAATGTTGTTTACAAAGCTCTATGGATCTAGATACCTGCACTAATGTGTTCAGAAGGTCCAAATTAGCCAATAACACTTCTTTTCGATCTCAATTTGGTCGAAAATTTCTCAAGGTGTGTTGCATTCAGTGTTTCCTAAGAAACCCCGCTAAATCTGGAGAGACTCTAGTTAAGTCCGCCAAAACTAGCAGTTCTGCCAAATTTGGTGCTCCCTCCAAAATATCTACCAACTTAATCCGTCATTAACAGAGATTTAATTAGTTGTTAAGCATAATTATGGGTGCTAAACATGGTTAGCGCTAGCTCCTAGCTCCAAGTTTTGGGCGCTTGGTCGCATGGGGAGGGGGTTGGCCTGCAGTGCTCCCTCCGTCGGCGATTAATGTGAACTTAAATGAAATATCGTGGCAAAAAATTTTAACAAATGTTCCCTTGGTTGAATGGTAAGGCATTGGCATTGGGAGGGGGAGGTCACAGGTTCAAATCTGCCCTCTGCCCGTCCCTTACACATTTTGCAATACATTATTACCATATGATATTTCAATGCAAATGTCGTTGTATAATATAGTTCGAACCTTTGTATATAGTTCGCATTTAATTTGAATATATATATATATTATATATATATATATATATATATATATATATTATTTATATATATTAGATATTTTAGATATTATAATATAATTATAGTTAAAAACTATATAGTATAAAATAAAATTATATATATATAAATATTTAAAATAACTAAAAAAAATCAAATTCCACATTAGAGCTAACTAGGCAATTTCACTTTCACATAACCAAGCTCGCGAATCCGGAGGTAAAACTTGTCATAGCCCCACTAGGCGAAAACTGAAAAAGATTCCGCTTGCTGACTAGACTGCCATGTCATCATTCTGTCCTATTCTGCAATTTTTTTAGTTGTTTAGGAAAACAAACAACAGGCCTTTTCTCCTTCATCCAGACTCCTTTTTTGGTGAAACAAATTGCATTGTGATCGACTTGAAAAGACGGACACAGTCATATAGTTTTCGATTCAATCTGAAAACTTTGATTTTTGAGCTAAACATTGAGCCCCTAATCATTCCTCCCACTAGAAGCCTTTTGGACCCCAAAAGATACTATTATCTAACAAGTAGATGAGGGTACAACCCCCTCACCTTTCCAAGCTCAATCGAATTGGCTTTTGACAAATTTGTTTCCTTGAACTCCTCTATAAGGAAATCAACATTCACTTGCCTTGAGGATCCCGTTCTATACTTGTACTTGTATTTGCCCTTTTCAAGCTAATCTTGCACTATTTGTTGCACCATTTTCAGTCGTTCATAGAAAATCATGGTTTTGTCCATGTCACAATCAAAAGAAACATCCTTCTTACCAAGACGACATAACAAAATATAATGCAAATGGATAACAAATTTCACTACTTGGTTTAAATGACTCAAGCTCGATTGTACATCTTGAAAGTATGAAATTTTCTGAACATAACTTTCATGTAAAACATAATGACGTCTGAATACAATAGTTACATAACCAATAGGTCTAAAAGGTATAACAATAAACTTGATGCTTATACATCTTTTGTACCTTCGAACCAAGTGAAAGTTTTGACAAGTATCCATCCAATGAAAGTGCATGTATCGCTACAACTTAATCTTTACACCATGAAAATATTCTAAATGAAATAAGATAGTGAAGTTGTTTGCATAAACCTGAAACTCAAATGAACCTAATAATTGAACTAATCTTTTGGTTTTAAGCAACACATGCCTCTTGTTGTTTGCCTCCCCACTGGAAACTTTTCACACACATGACAATACATGCCAAAGAACTTCAAAAGAAGAAATTTCAACAACAATTGTCCTCCAACATTGGGCTGCTCCCAACAAAACTCTTATCAAAATAACGATCTTGGGCATTGACCAATCAACAATGGCATCCAACTTGGAGAGGCTTGCCTTCAACTTACCTCCTCCAATATCATGGCCGAAATGCATCAAAGAAGCGAAACCGAACTTGTATTTTGATATCTTCAAAACATTAAACAATTTTCCTTCATATATGACATGTGCATAAGAAAACTTTCTCAACATGTTTATGTCACCCAAGTGGACAGTTTTTTCAAGAAATTACTCTTTTTTTCCATAATCCAAATACATGTATGTAGTAGAAGTGCTACAAAGAACATACAACATTAAAATCCATACAAACCATTCGTGTTTGGTGTTATTTATATTTTTTCACTAACCTCTTTTTACAACTTTGCTTTGGTGAAAACTACTCCTTTTGTCCTCTTTCTTGAAATACTTACCATTCCTCTTTGGCACCATAACCATCGGTGCACAACATGGCGTAAGGGATAATTGACTGAGCCCATTGTTCAAAAAATGTTTGCATTGCATTAGTGTCTCTACACTTTGCAATTTTGTCAACCCTTGCATGCTAACATCAGAGAGAGAAACCTCTTGCTAAAAAGATATTTCATGTGAAGTTTCTTTCTCCTTGAAGGATGATCCTTTCACAACCTAAAATACTTCATCACTCTGATGAATTGGAAAAACCAAATCAGAATTGAAACTTGCATTACATGCTACAACATTTTCATAAACAATATCATCACTTGGCTTGAACATGAGAAGTACTAAACTTTTACTTGAATTCACTAGTCTTTTTTCTTCCCCTGCATTAACCAAAGAAATGTTTATCTTTTTACGATGGGCTCACTATGTACTCCACACCATCCTTGAACAAGTGATACTTGTTTTCATGATGGTAAAAGGCTGCTTTCCAATCGTACAAATATGGACTACCCAATACCACACTTGAAATATCAAGCGGCACCACATCTAACTCTACTTCGTCAACAAAATTTGCAGTAACTGCAAACTTAAACAAACATTTTCTTGTAACCTATAAGCCTTTGTCTCTTGTTGTCCATCCAAAAAGGTATGGTTTATGGTGATGTACAATTTCAAGATTCAATCTATTGACTAAGTCTTCAGAGATTATATTCGCTTGTGACCCACTATTGAAGAGTGTGTCAATCTTGGTGTGTTTAGATATGACCCTAACATGAAATAAGTCAATTCGTATCTTTTCCTCTAGAGTACTAGTAGTGTTATAGTTTTGTGAACTAGTGCTTGCAATATCTTGTTTTCCTTTGATTCCCATGATTGTGATTTTGTTTCAACCACTTGATTTAGAACCTAAACCTTCTTGAGCGATAGGAGTGGTTTTCTGTTTCCCTTTATTGTTGAACTTATTTCATCTCATTTCTAGATGCGATTTCCAGCAGTGGGCTTCATCATGCCCATCTTTGGAACAATGTTTGCATGTGATTTTCTCCCCTTCTTTCTTCACACTTGCATTCTTCTTTCCCTCCTCCTATTTCTTTCTCCTTACCCTTAGGTGACTTTTTATTAATATCCTCTTCATAAGTGTTCTTTCCTCTAGATTCAAGATGTGTGGCTTGCACACGTATGTCATCTAAATTGTTTGGGTTAAACATAAGGATAGTATGTTTCAAATAGGAATGTAAACCCCCAATATATTTCAACAGTGTATCTTTGGAATTCAAATTCACTCCTAATAACAAAGCCATTTTCCTAAACTCTTGTGTATAATCTTGGATTGTTTGGCCTTGAAGTTGCTTAAAATTCTGCCAACTCATAATGGCTTTTTGTATATAGGCTAAAGGATAAAATTGTCTTTAAATTGTAGAAACAAATTCAACCCAAGTGATGGATACATTACCATGGATTCTCATTTCCTCTTGAGCCTTTTCTTCCCACCAAACTAGTGCAAATCCTTCTAGCCTCAGTGAAGCCAACTAGATCTTTATATCATCTTCTTGAAGGTTTTGAATTATGCAGTATACCTCCAACTGTCGAATCCAATTTTCCAACTTTTCTGCATTCACCTCTCCATTGTACATGGGAGGTTCAAATTTCATGTCCAATTTCAATAATGGAGTTTTTCCTTTTAGGGTTTTGGAATCAGTATGGGCATTTTCAGTGGTGGTAGTGGAAGATGATGTTGTGTGAGATGATGAAGATGATGAGGATGGTGGAAATGGAGGTGTATTTCCACCATGCCGTTTGGAATCCTTCTTCTCATCTTTTTTGTCCTTTGAGCTTCCTTCTCCATGTGGAGATTTAGAACTCTCTCCAACCATTTTGGTGTTCCTCTCTTCATAGAGAACTTTAACCATCTCATTCAAAGTGTAGAAAGATTTCTTGAATTCTTCCACTTCTGAAAAGAGAGCTTCAGGCTCTCTTTCTCCAGACATAATGGCTATGGATTCAGGCTCAAAAATTTGTACTGATTATACCTCTTCAATCCCAATTTAAGACACAACTTGAGGAGCTTCAAGTGTAGCTGGAATTGGAACTTTAGGTGGTGTATGTTTTGGTCTTGTGGCTCTCCTTATTTTGGGAATTACCTCAGGAGTTGCAACTAATAGCTTCCCTTCTCCTCTCTGCAACTTTAACCTTGTAAGCATCACAATTTTGTAACCATTAAAATCCTAATTGCACAAACTCAAGCAATCAAGGAATTCAACCTTGAGCTCCGATACCAACTTGATCTGTTCTTGTATGATTAGTTTTGTTATGCTAATAACAATTACATATTTATAAACATGTGCTTGCTTCTTGCTTTTTGTGCTGAGGTTTCCTTAGTTGTCGGTGCTTTCAAACAGGTAAATTTCTTTAAGTTAAACAAGACATTCACAAGAAAAATAGCTTCAAAAATGAAGAATGAACAATAGACATGTACAGTGTAGCAAACCATCAAAGATACACATTAACACAGTGTTTTGATGAAGGATTTCACCCCTCCTTGGCTACATCTCCCTAGTCCAGCTTCCATAGCTTGGGCCTTTGTATTAGCTCAATGTGGCAAAAATGTTGTTTACAAAGCTCTATGGATCTGGATACCTGTACCAATGTGTTCAGAAGGTCTAAATTAGCCAATAACACTTATTTCATATCTCAATTTGGTCAAAAATTGCTCAAGATATGCTGCATTCAATTTTTCTTAGGAAACCCAGCTAAATTTGGAGAGACTCCAGTTAAGTCTGCCAAAATTGGAAATTCCGCCAAATTTGGCGCTTCCTCCAAAATTTCAGCCAACTTAATATGTCATTAACGGAGAGATAATTAGACATTAAGTATAATTATGGGCGCTAAATGCGCTTAGCGCTGGCCCCTAGCTCCTAGTTTTGAGCGCTTTTGGTCGCATGGGGAGGGGGTTGGGCCGGAGGGCTGGCTCCCTCCTTTCCCCGTCGTCAGCAATTGATGTGAGATTAAATGAAATATTGTGGAAAATTATTTTAACAAACTCGCCTTGGTTAATGGTAAGGCATTGGTATTGTGAGGGGGAGGTCATGTGTTCAATCCCGCCCTCCACCCGTCCCTTACACATTTTGCAATACATTATTACCATATGATATTTCAATGCAAATGTCATTCAGACGTTTGTATATAGTTCGGATTTAATTTGAATATAGATTATATATCTATATATATATATATATATATATATATATATATATATATATATACAATAATAATAATAATATTTAAAATAACTAAAAAAATCAAATTCCACCTTAGAGCCAACTAAGAAATTTCACTTTCACATAACCAAACTAGGGAATCCAGAGGTGACACTTGTCACAGCCCCGTTGGGCGAAAACTGAAGAAGATTCCCCTTGCTAACTGGATTGCCATGTCATCATTCTGTCCTATTCTACAAATTTTTTAGTTGTTTAGGAAAATGAACAATAGGCCTTTTCTCCTTCATCCGGACTCCATTTTAGTGAAACGAATTGCAATGCGATCATCTTGACAAGACAGACATAGTCATACAGTCTTCGAGCCAATATGAGAACTTTGATTTTTGAGCTAAATACTAAGCACTTGATCACTTGTTGTGAACAAGGAACAAGCCATCGACAGAGTTGGTGTTGCACAACCAACATGCACTATCATTCATGAAGAGTATCACTGGGAGCTTGAGCATCAACACTCGGTGAAGGATGACTCCCTTTCATCCAAGACTCCTCTGTTCTTTTCTGACATCTTTGGTGAACCTGTCATCCATGATTTTGCATGTGTATCTTCATATACGGATGCACCCATTATTAATCACTCACAGGACACCCCAGATGCTAGTCCATCATCTAACAATGGAGAGGATAAGTTATTCATTAAAAATCCATTGTATCTTTCATCTGCCTTTTCTGGAAATTGTTGGCTTATATGGGCCTGACCCAGGTTCAGAGGTGATTTAGCCAAGCAAATCCCGGTACTACTGGCCCTTTCGGCAATATTCCATAGAGCGCGGACTGAGGTCTCACCTGAAGTAGTATGGGAGGGTGCTAGAACCAGGTTTCCACACCCTGGGGATGTCTGATGAGCTTCTGGAGGTTCACGATCTGACCCGTCACTACGTGCACTTGCTATCCCTTCACAACCTGCGATGTTTCTTCCGCTTAGCCCTATTTGGGGCACAACCTGTATAATACCCAAGTCCCTTGTTATTTAATCTATTATTATCCTATTACTTAACTTGTTTATGTAAGACTAATGATTATTACAGCATATTTAGTAATCACATCAGTGCATGTGGTAAATAAAATAGTGTAAACATAAAGAAGGAAATGCATAGCGGATACACAGAAATAAGAATCAGCTTCTCTTTATTAATCTTCAATCCTGATTATAGACACAACGCCGCCCTACGCACTCAGCTGCGGACTCTACTAGGCCTCTGTGCACTCAGCTGCAGAGCCTCTTCCTACTACTACAACCCAATGCACTTAGACTCTTCTTCTATGCTTGAACCATTCATATTCTTCTCTCTAATTCCTTAGTTATCTTTACAACTTAGAGCCTCACTCTATTTATACAATCCCATGGTCCAGAGACCATGGGTAGGCCGACATGACCTTTCATTACATTACAATACTTTAGGGCGGACAACCCTATGACTCAACCTATACTTCACACTCTGCGCCAGCAACTCACGGAGTCTTACAAAACCTTTGACCAAAACTTGGGCTTTGCGACAAAACATGTTGTGGGGAAATTCCATGCCCAACAGGCCCCCAACACAATCATCGTGACTTGTCCCGAGTCATTCTGTCGGTGCGGTGATCTTGGCATGAAGCCCCTCCAACTGGTCCAATACTGCTCGAAGGTCCGCGACGCACTGTTTGGCAGTTTGTTGGACCTGTTGCATGTGTTCTTTTTATGCTTCTTTGTGAGGATCTACTACCTACCTTAGTGCATAGAGTCCCTACATCTGTGCGAGCTTGCCCTCAATATCAGCCATAATGCTGAAGGCCTCATCAATCCATGGCTCGACGCGCACCTTGAGAAGTGCCTATTTCTGTCTAGCGGCATCCACCTACTCTTTCACTGCCCTTGCTTAATGCATCTTGGCCAGCCGTTGGGTGAGGAAGACTATTTTCTCAGTTCCCCTTATATTATCATACTGCTCCTGCAGTTCGCGCACCTCTGTTTCCATGCACTGTATGTTGGGGTCCTTCTATAAAGATGTGAGGATTTCAAAGGCTTGGTCCAACATTCTGGTACAGTGCTACACTGCCCATCCAATTTCTTCCAATCCTATTTGAATCGTGCTAACACGTTGCTCTCTAACTTCCAGAGGAGTGGAAGTCTGCACCTTCAACTGCAGCTTATCAATCTGGAGATTCTTCTCCAGTTGCACACGCATTGTTTCTTCACGTGCGTTTCAAACTCCACTCGCCAGACAATGGATCCACATCTCTGTTGGTAGGTCTGCGGCGATGGATAACTTTGGAACTCATCGGCATGCTTCATCAACTGTCTACACAGTCTGCTGGTTTTGTGCCATGATTTCATCACACTGCAGGTTGAGTTGTTCAATGTTGATATTTTGCTCACTCATCACCTAGATTGTGTGGCCCTCCCTGGCACAGAGCTCTACAATTATGCCATCCTGCAGTTGATACAATGTGTCTCGCAGAAGGGCAGCCAAATTAAGGCCGAGCCCCGTGATCCTGCCCACCACAACTCTATCATCCTCTTTCCCTGTTGTTAGCGCTCCTTCCGGCAGCACTATGGTGTTCTCCATCTTTGCATGTAGTAGCTGCTTTGTTGTTGATGTGCTTGTTGTGTCGTAGGTGGATACGGTTCCTTCCTGTGGGGGCTGCACCTGTAGTTCCTACAGCTGCGCTCTTAGGGCCCCCAACACAATCTATTTCTCTGTCATGGCTTCTTGGAGAGCTTCCTTGGTGACCTCGCAAACTGTGTCACCGATGTCGTAGAGGTCGCCTTCTGTCAATGTGATCAGGTCGAAGTTTAATTTGGATGCCTTGACCTTTTTGTGTGGACCTGATCTCTCCGTGATGTGTGGCCATTTCAGCTGGGTGGACATTGTGCCCGAGTTCGTGCATTCTTTTGTGTCCTCTGCTCCCTATCCTGTAGACAAGCTCTGGACCTCCTCATCTTGCATCATGGTGGCCCCTGTTGCCTATGTTGTTACTACTTTTTCGACGGCCTTTGCCTGCTCTGTGGCTGCCTTCACTCCCTCACAGACAACCCTTACCTCTACGACTACTTATTCGTTGGGCCCTTGTTGGGCCAACTGCATGATACACAACTTGGTTGCATCCTTCTGCTTCTGTGTTGTTGTTCTATCCATCTCTCCCAGATCCGGGGCGCGCCACTCGATAGGCCATGATTCTAGCACTGAGAAGATCGCATCATCAATGGCGATGAAGGGGAGGTTGGTCCATTGCTGTGTCTGATCCTTACGCACCTTGATGTACACATTATGCATGTCTGCCTTGAAATCTGCAAAGCTCTGTAGACTATTGTACACTGTGGGGGACAGGCGCAGCCGTTGGTTGATCCACATCTGGATACTTGCCTCCATGAGCACCCAGAAGATCTTGGTCTCACGAATTCGCTTGGTGTCCTTGGTGGCCCAGAGCGACACATAATTTGTGGCCTCTGGTAAGTCTTGTTCAATACTAGGGAACTGACTGTCCTTAGCCAGTTCCCCTGTTACTAGTAAAATAGACAAGAGCAACCACACGTAGTGGAAGGTCTTGCCCTACTCCTGGGCTTCCTTGTAGTTAGTCAGGAACTCCTCGCAGAAGAACTCGACCCAATTGAATTGGACCCCCTCTGCACATTGTTATGCCAGCACAACTACTAGCGCTGGTATCGCATCTCCGTGGCATTTTCTCATGACCTTCCCAGCTAGGAGCTGGGTGGCTACACGCACCCCTTTATCTTTAATGTTTTTGATTATGTAACCCCGCTTTTTCTTCTCCAGTTTGTATTTTTTCTTCATGGCCTCTGCGAGCGTCAAATCTCCGCTTTTTTTGGCTATCGCCACGGGGTCCTTTCTATTACAGGGGAGCCGAGAAATCCTGTGGATGAGATCCACCGTGATGGGAATAGGCTCCTCTAGCCATAAGTACCCATCGTTCACTAGGAAAAGTAGCTGCCTAATGACGAAAATTGTGATAGGCATGTTCTGAAAGTGTGGAATCCACAGCAGATGAAGTAATCCAACCTTCTCCACACCGCGCAGCCATTTCCGCGGCTCTAGTATTGTGACTGACCCCTCCATGCTCTGTTTCATGAGGTTCTTTGTCTCTAAGTGTGGGAACTTCTCGCTGTCTGCGAGGTCTCAATCTTCAAACTTCATGGTGGGCGCGCGACCCAGGTGTGAACCCTCAAACACAATTCCATCGAGGAGGAGCGAGGTCTGGAGTATGCTTTTGGTCACATCCAGGTCCTTTGGTATCTTGGTTTCACCTTTCCGTGGGGGGACATACTCGGGGAAACGAGAGCCTGTAGCTCTTCTTCTATGTCATCTGTCTCAACGGTGACAGACTTGCGCTTTTCTTCCTTTGAGAGTTTACAAAACCATGGATTCCGCGGGGACATGCAAACTGGTCTCGCTACCTGCTTATCCTTCTTGGGCCTCAGCATCTGAGGTGATTTTGGGATTTTCGGCGTGTCCCCAACATCTCTAGGAACGTCTTGTCCCATGGGGTTCTGCACAGATTAGTCTACAGTACTTTCTACGAAACCCACACCTCTCTTGGTAGTTGTCATCCTGTTTGAACTATATGTGGTCATTCGCGAACTTCGGAGCTCAAATCTTGCTCGGTGCTCAACACTCTGTCCAATAATCAACTGCTCAAATCTCAAATGAACAAGTGTTTTCTCGTGGCTAGCCCCTGGAGTTTTATAGCCCCTGTTGAATTCAAATTCGACCGTTCCCCCCAATTCTGGGCCGACAATGCTTTCTTGGCGGCAAATTGCCCCAAATATTTCCCTTAATTCGTGTCTTAAATGCCTATCCCCTACTCCATTTTGCCTTAAATTAGACATCTCATCATTAACAGTGACACCAAGGGTTACTTCCCAGCCTACCCGCATGGCAGCGCAGCCCCCCATGTGCGGGCGCGGACCTTGTGTCATGTTAATTCTACGCGCACCTCCCTCATCGCGCACCTCCCAAACACTCTTTTTTAGTCCCGAACTCTCTTTCAACTACCTGGAGCACTGAGACTGTGCTCCCTATGGCTAGTCAGGTGGTGTCACCACCTGTGTGAGACTTCAACTCGCTTTCTAGTATAGTCCGCAAAAACTCCTCAATTGCCTGCGCGAGCACCAGCGCTGCGCATTCTACTATATGTAGTGCGCTTCCCTGGTTATTGTGTTTGGTGAGGTGCGGACGTAGCCATGGCAGCAAAGTCATAAATTCTTGACAAAAATCTTCTAATGCAGTGGTACGATCATCTATGTCTTGCCTTGTCATCCTTGGTTTATTGACAAGACATGCCTGCGTGATCTCGTTTTCCATCCTCTTGATCTCAACATCCATCAAAATGCTTTATTCCTTAATCGTACCCAATCCTTTTTGAGTCCGCAAAGTTTAAGGTTCCCTCGCCGGACGGATTCCTGAATCCTTATATTTTTGACCTGATGTAGATGTGTGATTTCTTCCTCCTGGTTGTCGCGCATTGTCACCACCGCGGGAGCCATTACGTGTAGATTCTTTTTTTTATTCTCTTCAGCAATTACATCCTCTACTATGTTTCGCACCCTTGGAATCGTTTCCATGTTCAGGGTTTTGCACATGGTCCTATAGGCCCATTGAACGCTGGCACGTGTAGATCCCAATCAATTCATCTCGCCTGGTGAACCCTGTTCAGTACTCCACACACCTTATCGAATGCTCCATCGTGGAGAATTGGTAGTGTGCGTCGCCTTTCCTGCTGCTGTGGTTTGTTCTGATTCTCTAGTCTGGGAGTGATGTGCACTTGTGCGGACTGTATAGCATATGTCTGTACCCATTGGGAAAGGTGGGAGTGCAAGTTGTTTCGCCCCTGCTGACTGACTTTCATTCGAAGTTGGGGTTTTCCAAAACGTAGGCGCATCATCCTTCTGCATCCGCGCCAGTCATCAAAATTTCCTTGATGTGTAATCCACCATCGTGCGGGTGTTCTGCGCAGTGCCCACTTCAATGCATCGAATCGCTGTTGTTCTGGTACTACACTTTCAAATTTTCTCATAAACTCATCCACCACTGACAATCCATCATATGTCGGTAAATCCATTACCTTTGTTGTCATGCAACGCAGTGATCTAACCATCATGTTGCAATTAAGCGTTGTTACTTCCTGCAGCCGATTATGCCATCGCTCTACTTCTTCATCTAAATCTGAAGTGCAGGAGCTTTTGCGCTCCCACAAAATTCTCCCATCTACAGTCGGATTCACCCAATCCTGTTCTCGCGTAGTTATCTTGGAAATACAATCGAGATCGTCATCATTATCATCATCGTGCACCAGTGCAGTGTATCGCGCTCCTTCAGCTAGATCTTGTGGTACTACTACGCGTAGTGACTTTTTCTTAAAGATCATATTGTTCTTCTTTAGATTTATGACTCCGTTCATCTTCGTGGCCCAGTCTATTCCTAGTAGCACGGGATAGGGATTATTGTCATCGACAATCTCTATCACTTCAAAATCTTCCTGTGTGCTTGCACCTTCAATATCGACTGTTACCCCTTGCAATCTTCCCATGGGCAAAATATTCTATTGGTTCGCCATTTGTAACTAAATACGGTACCATGTAACGCAGGTCTACCCATGCGTTCCCATGTTTTCTTTGGTAGTACATTCGCATTCGAACCCAGATCTAGATTACCTGATCCATTTGATACTCGTCAATTTGTGTAGTCAATCGCATTTCCCTTCGAGTGTGCAATGCATGCTTCCCCAATTTCCAGACCATGCATGGTTCTCCTGACCCCGCGCATCTAGTGATAAGTTCTTATAGTCCTTTGACTGCCTTACTGCCGTGCAGCAGTTTCATGCATGTCTCTAGAAAGGTAGTGAGGATTGAAGGATCCATCCCTGGTTCTAGTTAATCCTTGCTACCTGAAGTGGAGGTCTTTGTCAAGCTCATCAAAATTGGGTTCCTTTATAGGAGCCTTGCGAACCCATGCACTTTCTTCTGGCTGCTTCCCCTTGTCATCTCCTGTGGTCATACCACTCCTGAGCATCATGTTTACATTTGGGTCTTCTTCGCGTGGCTCAGACCTCATCATTTGTAAATTTTGAGTTGAAGGGGGATGGAGTACCCCTTTTTCATGCATCCTTGCTATCAGCTTCATGATCAAACTGAGTACAATAAAAACATGATATCCTCTTCAAGTTGGTACAATCGTGGGCATAGTACCCTGCCCCTCAACAATTGTAACAAATTAGTTGTCTGCGACCCCTTCCTAGTCCCATTCCACCTCGACCTTGACCACGTCCGTGAAATGCAGTGTGCGCCATCCCTTCATTTGGGTCAACAGCTTGTGTTTCGGTCTGCACCCTATAGGTAGGGGTCCAATCCATCATTAGTTCATAGCTTTGGAAAGTGTGTTCATCATGGCCTACTGACCTGCAGAAATTACAAAAGAATTGTTGGGACGTCTGTGTATACTTCTGCAATAGATGACAATTGTTCGTACCATGTTTCCCTCCTATCTGACAGATCGCGCACCATAATGCAGGCACCACGCTCGGCCCTACTTGTGCCTCCGATCTCAACGACATCGGCCCTCCTCATGATAAGTAGTTTGCGAACACTGGATAGTGATCCTTGTCGTTCCCTTGGCCTTTCCATTTGTTGGACACCTAATCCTCAATGGGTTAGTGTGGAAGCCGAATGGACAAAAGTAGTCCAAGAGACCTTGGGATGTGAATCCCAATGGTCACATAATGTACTATAAATGTATATCATTTGTCAATAAAAATTGTATTGCATGTTTTATCTTTCATATCTCTCTTGATGTCCATGTGTGTTTAACATGGTATCATAGCAGGCGTATTCCTGCCCTGCATAATTTCTTTGAACCATTTGTTTTATGGTTTCTGCCATCACTTATGAATATTTTCTCAACTAGAATTTAGCTGCCACCTCTTGCATATACCTGCGCTTCTCCTCCATATTCCTTTATCTGTGTTCTGTCTGTCTGACACTGCCAGCACTGCCTCTGTCCTGAAATAATCTGCCATATTCCTTTCCAGCACTGCGCATCTATCCATATTGTCCAGATAGAAGCGTTGTACCTTTCCTGTTTTAGCGCTGATGACTGACATAGTATATTCTGCACATTGAATACGCTAGTTTCTACTGTGCATTATGAAACATAACTTTGTTGCTGTTGTATGGAGCGCCAATAGTTAAGTTTGTGAGAGTGATTAAAAAAAAAAATGATCGACTAAGGATTTTTTGGGCTTCCCTTATGCAATAGCTCACCCCTCATCAGCAATGGCTCTGAAAACATCTTGGTTGTGACTATCAATAGCGTGGGAATCAGTCTCGGGCTTCTGTTCATTTCCATATATCTGAAATTCGCTCCTGGTATATCTGAAATTCGACATTTGAATGGTAACATTTGAATGTGGAAGGGTAACTGGCAGTCTCTGCGTTTCTTCCCAGGAATTGATTGGTATTAGATTGGACAATGCAATTTTTAACGCTGTCCCATATTTACGTATCCCCGCCTGTTAACGTTGTCCCATATTTTATTGTTTAAATCGCTTTCTCATATTTTTGTTTAAAATGTTGCTGGTGTTGTCGTTGTTTCTCTAGCCAAACAAAAATAGCACATAACATCTGTCTGTCCCATCGTATTGGTGATAATTTCCAGTAGCGTCCAAGCTCAGCAGAGTGGATGCGTAAAGGAAGCAACCACGGATGTGATGTATCTCACCAAGTTCATTGTTCGTTCCTCACTTAATAGACATGCTTTCATCTCCAGTTGGATTTAAAAGGCGTATTCATGTTGCGCTCAGTGGTCTCAGCGAAATGGTGTGTGTGCCCTGAATAAGTTTTGAAGCTGCTCTTAAAACTTGGCACTACGACAGCCATTGAGAAGGTGTAGTAATACCGTATCAAATCGTGGTTAAACGCCCAAATTATTGTGGCATATCGTAATACAACAATTGGAAAATCGATTCGGCATCGAATAAATGAAATCTGGGTTGCTGCAATTTATGTACATATGAAAGTCTGCATTCTGGGTAAAGCCAACTGATTTTTGTCAAAAACATACACAATAAAGGAGTAACCTACCAAAGACCAGAAGTAGTGTGGGAATGCCTCTATCTCTGTGTGAGCTCGAGATGCATCAAAAGGGTCGATGACTTGTGGTCATTCATATACCCAATGCTTAGTGCAGCATGCAACCACCATATTAGCTAGCTCTTGTTATGTTGTTTCCTTCGACTGGTTCATTTCAGTGATAGTATGTAATGAGGTTGATCTGGTGAGAATATAACAATGCATTGATATGTTTTCTGTTCTTGGCAAGTTGTGAAGGCTTTGTGCTTTGAATAATTCTGAATGTCGTATGTTGGTGTGCACTCTGTTGGATTCTGCATTGAATTGAAGGCCTGCGTTGGTATGCAAGTGGTTTGTGGTATGCATTGAGTTCTTTCCTTGAATGTTGTGTCGATGTTCTTTAAAGTTTTCAATGACATGTATTTTGACATATATGGATTATGAACCTGTGTGATCCACAACGGGATGGTCAATAGAAGAGAAATGGTAATGAATGAAGATGACGTGTGTATACCATGTTTACTTTTCCAATACTAAAGTTTATCTCTCATATTTGAATTGATATCAATAAAGAAGCATCAGAAAAAGAATTCGATAAAGATTATGATAACAATAAGTTGTGGAACATGATCAAGGATACGAGCTCTACCAACGCTATTCCACTTACAAACATTTCTAGGAAGATACTCTCGAAGCTCTCGGAGGTGTTGGGAGCTTTTGAACAGAATTTTTTGCACCATTGATGTTGCTCGGCCCTTTAGCTTTAACAAGGGAATCAATCCTTATATGTCATTAGCCTATCACTTTGAGTTGTTAATTTTTAAAGGAAGGATCAGCAAACATTCAGTATGAAATCGCAATCGTTCACTGAGAAATCGATTAATAGTTTGAATCAGATGGTGATCCATTGAAACTAAGAAATCTAGCCACTGCTACAGATGCAAGTTCTGCATAAAGCTTAACAGATTTCTCATACATCTGTTGTTGACAGTTTCCACCTTCTACTCAGCAAAATTTCAGAAAGCAATAAGGTAGAAAGTTGAAAATTAAAAGCAACATTTTCTGGAGGAGAGATCAATCATTTCTTGCCATTAGAACTATTACACTTTGATTTTAATAGTGGTGCACTTGTTATGGCTCTAATTGGTGGTGTATTAGAGTTTCTCAAAACTCTGATACAATCTATTGTCGAAGACAGTTAAAATCAACAAGAACACTCTTTGTGACATTAAAGCATGTCTGCAGAATACACAGGAAAAAATAGACTTTTTGGAGCTTGAATCTCAGCTTCAGCGAGCAGAATTACAGCAGTGGAGTCATCATTCTGAACCTGTTTCTGTTCAGAAGATTGAAACAGACTCCCATAAACAGCAAGTCAATAATGTTACAGTGCATTCAAATAAAGCAGCAATTGTACATGCAGATGCAGAAACTCAATCTGCACTTCCCAAGCCCATCATCAGACCTTGGGAACAGCTTGTCCACAACAAGCACAGAACCGGTCTTGGATATGACAAGGACTTGTCCTTTCATATTCCAGACTACTCAAAACCCATTCAGTTTCAAAGTGCTGGATTCATTTATGACAGTTCAC
>APFE030209914.1:176923-212599 GCA_000404065.3 Pinus taeda
TCATACATAACCCTTCGGATTAAGGGGGGGAATGTTGGACACCTAATCCTCAATGGGTTAGTGTGGAAGCCGAATGGACAAAAGTAGTCCAAGAGACCTTGGGATGTGAATCCCAACGGTCACATAATGTACTATAAATGTATATCATTTGTCAATAAAAATTGTATTGCATGTTTTATCTTTCATATCTCTCTTGTTGTCCATGTGTGTTTAACACCATTTTATGCACCATACTTCCTCACCCACCTCCGGCTGAGGTGTCTTGTCCTATTTTAAACTCTGCATTTCCAGACACATATTCTGTAGTTGCACGTGGATTTGTTGGACTCCCAACCCAGGATCTTGTATAGGGGTCTCATGTAATCTCATTGCCATTTCCAATGCTTCGGCCTGGGTGGAAAGTTTCTGCTGTGACAGTGCCATCCTTAAGTGCGATGTCAGAGATGCCACAAACCATGCGCGATGTTGTCCATCTGTCAACATCATATTGGCTTCGCGAATCGTACTCTTCAACCTTTGGTCCAAATCCTATGGGGTCTCGCCTGGGAGCATCGCAATCTCCTTAAACCCAATGATTGATTGTGTTTCTGACTTTGGCCTGCTAAATTCCCTGTTCAGCATGGCCTGGATCTCTACGATTCTTGAATTTGGGTGGTCATTAGAATGCTTGATATACCATGTTAATGCGCGATCATGCAACACACTCACCAACGTAGCTTTCTTAATATTGTCATCCATGACACCTTGTGCTTCCCATACTACTCTTACCAAGAACCAAAATTGGTCTGGATCTTCATTCCCCACTCCTCTGAATACCAGTAGTTTGATTGCACTCGCCATACTGAACTGTGGTGGTAGCGGAGGTGGAGTGGGTGGAGAGGGAGGTGAGGAGGGTGAAACGGGTGGCGATGTGGGTGGAGATGGTAACGACGAAATTTGATGTCTTATCAAACTGACCGCGCTTCTCAGAGAAACCTTCATGAGCTCTTCTTCGCTCTCTCGTGAGGGTGAAATTAAGGGACTGGTTTCTAATCCTTCATTACTTCCGCTTATGTAGATCTTCCCACTCTGCATAGTCCCAACCATTAATTTGTTTGCGTAACCCACTTTTCACACAATAGCATCTTAGTCCAAATGTTCAAGGATTTAATATTCTTACCTCATCGTCCCTTGAGGAAAGGTCGCTCCGCCTCACTATAGCTGATAGTCGTGTCTACCGCAAACTCAGTGATAAATCCTCCTATTATCCAGTTGAGCCAATGGTCCACAGCTCGCATGATCTTATCTTCTGATGCTTCTAGTCTGCACACCAATTCCAGAGTCCACACTATTGTCTTGTCGAGCCTACACCTTCGTTGGTTGTTTCTTAACTTTGCGATCCACTCATACAACTCAGAAGGAAAGGATGCAAAGAAAATCTCATGGATTTTCGTATACAAGTAGTGCTCCAACCATTATTCCTTAAGTACTTGTGGAGTTCTATTTTCCTGTGTTGTGAACTCGTGAATCTTCTTGTCCAACCACTCTTCAATTTCTTTCTTTGTTGGATTCCAGTGGCACAACAACACACATCCCTTATGCAGATCCCGGTCTTGTCAATGGAACCATTTGTTGGCTTATATGGGCCTGACCCAGGTTCAAAGGTGATTTAGCTAAGCAAACCCTGGTACTACTGGCCCTTTCAGCAACAGTCTGCGAAGCGCAGACTGAGGTCTTACTCGAAGTAGTATGGGAGGGTGCTAGAACAAGGGTTCTGCACCCTGGGGATGTCTGATGAGCTTCTGGAGGTTCGCGATCTGACCTGTCGCTACACGCACTTGCTATCCCTTTGTAACCTGCGATGTTGCTTCCGCACAGCCCTATTCACGGCGCAACCCGTATAATACCCAAGTCCCTTGTTATTTAACCTATTATTATCCTATTACTTAACTTGTTTATGTAATACTAATGATTATTACAGCATATTTAGCAATCACATCAGTGTGCGCAGTAAATAAAATAGTGTAAACGTAAAGAAGGAAATGCACAGAAAATACATAGAAATAAGAATCAACTTATCCTTATTAATCTTCAATCCCGATTACAAACTCGACACCGCCCTGCACACTCAGCTGCGGACTCTACTAGGCCATTGTGCACTCAGCTGTAGAGCCTCTTCCTACTAGTATGACCCAATACACTTAGACTCTTCTTCTATGCTTGAACCATTCCTATTCTTCTCTCTAATTCCTTAGTTATCTTTACAACTTAAAGCCTCGCTCTATTTATACAATCCCATGGTCCGCGAACCATGGGTAGGCCGACATGACTTTTCATTACATTACAATACTTTAGGGTAAACAACCCTATGACTCAACCTATACTTCGCGCTCTGTGCCTGCAACTCAAAGTCTTACAAAACTTTTTGACCAAAACCTGGGCTTTGAGCCCCAAAACATGAATTTGTCTGCTTTTCATCTACCCCTCAGCTTGATTCATCAGATCATGAGGATGCAGATGAAATTATTGATTTTTTTTATCGTCGCTATCGTGATCCATTTACTCCCGTATTTGATCACGATGATGATTATATCGTATTTGATCACGATGATGATTATATCATAGTTGATTTTTCAAAGCCACCTATTTATGATAATTTGTCTAACGACGAAGTCAAAACTCCCCAGACTATCGAGGCACTTCAGCCCACGCTGATGGTTATGTTAGGCCCTCGCTATCCTGGGGTTGGTTTCACTTCTGATCAGGAAATTGTTCAATCACCCAAGGCTCCTCATCACTCATCTGTATGCATTGAAGATCAATCTCACATACAGATCATACTTCCTCGACTCAAACTACATGATCCCATCACTCATGCATTGGAGGAATCTTACATTGCAAGCACACGTGCACGATGCAAGTTGTCTTTGTTTCTTTCGGTTGCTTTCATGTCACAGTCAAGAGTATCTATATGCTTCAAAGTTGCATGCAGTGTTGCACAACACTGTGATAAGTCCACAGACCACATGTCATGTACTTGCACTCACTTATGTCCTGTGGACACTTTTAAACATGAAGTGTGTTTGTCTTCATTGTTATATCTTTCTTGTTTGTTGGTTTGAACAAACGAGTTGCTCACATACCAAGGCTTCACCAACATGGGTCAACCAATGCGTCAATGGTTGCATTGAAAATATCACTTCATGTGATCAGGCCCATGCAGTGTTAGTTTAGGAGTAGTAGTAGTGTTTCCTTTCAATTTGTTTGCTTGCATGCCTATTTGATTTGCTTGTTTTTTTGTTTGCTTGCTTGTTTGCTTACTCACTTTGCTTTCGCTTTTACTTCTACTTCTGCTTTGATTTGTTGTTTGTTTTCTTGTTTTGTTCGTAGGTTAGTTTCACATGAAACTATGCATGATTCTTGAAACAAGCAGGGTAAAGTACAAGAGGCCTTGTGCAACTATCACTACTTGGTTATCTGTCATCCTACCTTTGTATGAAGAAATTTTTCCCTTTTAGTCCATGATACATCGACGGAAAATATGTACTGATCGAAGTGAACCTTGGTGAAAACACAACGCTTGCGCACTAACTAGTATCACCTACTCTAGTCAGTTGTTTTTGGGTTAATCCTTGTCGTTTTTTTCAAGTAGAGTAAGGTGAGGGGGGAAACCTTAACGAGCACATCAGAGGTATATAATAAACTACTTCTTTGAAGGAACAACCTCTTTTTCTCTCAATAAGTTGGGATCCCTCTTTTGCCTCTGAGATGAATAAGTGCTATGCACAGTTATGAAAAATGAAAAATGAATAAGGTGAAACAAGAGAAAGGCTTCCAATGTGGAGAGGTGATGCAAGTAACTCCATCGAGTTACTAACCAGCCTCGCTAGAAGTGGAGCGATGCTTGCATTCTTGCGTGACTCCATTGGGGTACTGTCCAGGCCTACTGGCAACAAAGCAACACCAGAGATGAAACTAAGACTCTGACGACTATACTTCTTGTGCATCAATATACCCCTCAAACCCAACCGAAACAACTATGTTGCCTTGGCTTTGAATGTGTGTCAATCGACCAAGATCTTGGTAGATGCTACATCTTACAATCAAGCAAGTGTGGAAATCAAGATGAACTGAGAACTGAACAATAATTTTAGAGGTGTTAGACTTCTTTTCATGAACAAGGTCCATTCAGAGAGCTAGAGTTCTACCAATGTGTCGCCAAGTGTTGTAGCGACTACAACCACCCTCCAAAATTTTTCCTTAGCTTCATTTTGGAGCCTCCCTACCAACCTTTCGTAGCAGCATGTCTTTCCTTGTCAAGTACATAAGCTTAAGTAATTTTCTTGCAAAATGCCAGCCTGTGCATCAGAGCTTGTTGCATCCCCCTCATAGGTTGTTTCTCCAAACTTGGTCCACCTACAGGCTGAGAAACTCCCTCAAGAAATTGTGAAATTTTGGAGGGGAACCATCCTTCCGTCCAGAAATTGTGCAATTCTATCTGGTAGCCTGTTGAGCTCCAAAATTACACAGATCTTCCTATTAATGTTCACTGGAAAAATTGTGCAATTCCTCCTTGCATGACTGCTCAGGCCAGAAATTGTGAATTTTGGGCAGCAGTCAACTGCTCTACCCAAAAATTGCATAATCCCTCTAGGCAACTAGCCCAGCGCCCTCCCAGAAATGTGAATTTTTTCCCCTCAGTTGAGCAAACTATTGCATGTGCAGTTGGGCTAACGGTTCCCTCTGAGACCAAGAAAAACATATTTACATGCATGGGTTGCTTCTCCCAAGGCAGCATGCAAAGTAATCCCTTGATTCAGGGATCTATTTTTAGCAGCTGGAGGTTACATGCAAGGATCAGCTCAAAAACCTCCCGCCAAATGTTGTTATTCCTATATTTGTGGCATGCACGTCACAACCTCGATTTTATCAAACTCATCAACCGGACATTGCGGAGCTCATTCCTCATATCGTCCTTGTAGCTCTGACATCCAACATTGCATCTAAGAGTCGTCGACACATTCAGCTCAGTTATTTCAGGGTAAGCCTGCTTTTCATGTCTCACACTACATTTTTGTCACTTTTTGTGTTGCACTTTGTGTGAGTGTTGTCTGCTTGATTTCAGTGAGCGCTTGTTGTCATTTTCATGTATAAGCATCGTTTTAATTGTCATTTGCATCTCATTGTTGTCGCATGCAGGACACTATTTTACACAAATGGTAGTCGTTGCGGCGACTCACTTCACACACATGCATGCTTTCCCATTTTCTAAATCCTACATTTGTTGTTTGCATGAATGATCATTCACTCTTGCTTGCATTCATCTCACCATGCATCCAGACTTCTCATGTTTCCAATCCCCTGTCAGCCGGTCTGGGCTGCCTTGGCCTAGACCGTGGCTTTCCCGACTAGCACTGCGCATTTTCGGAAGCAAAGGCTCTACCTTCCCTTGAGAAATTGTGCAAGTCTAGCCCAACACTGACCTCCAGACTTGCATTGCACAATTTTTGGAGGCAATATCCTATTGGCCCCATAAACTGCGCAATGTAGTTTGCTAGTTGCATGTCACTGCTAATTGAAATTACACATTGCGCAGTTTCAATCCATAACAGGCCAGGCTAGTTTGTGCATTGCATAGTTCTAGTAGTCAATCAGCCTCCTGACAGTTGGGACTATGCCTTGCACAGTTTTGGCAGTCAATCTCCTGACCTCCCGGCGAAAATTGCGCAACCTTCACAATAAAGCACACAGGTATGTTGCAAGTAAGTCCCTAAGTTTGTTTTGCTTTTTGGCTGACAAATTGCTTTCCATGAGTGTTTCTATGTCCCCAGGCATCACAGGTGTTCGTCTGTCTCTCAACACAAATACAACAATTTCTAGGAGAGTAGATTCAAAGACACTGTTAAGAGCACCATTTGGAATGCAACCGGTCAAGTGTCTACGAACTTGCCTATCCACGAAGACATGAAGTTGTTCGTGGAAAAGGATATCAAGATCAATGGAAACAACATCACAGTGAGTAGCAGAAGGTAGCACATCTACATGCGACAAATGCAAGAGGAAGGTTGTTGACAACATAGAAGCAAAGAAAAGCTGCAAGTTCAAAGCATATCCACTCATGAAGAAAGCAACTTTGGAGATTGAGGCTATGAGGTGATGGCACGACATGAAGATCGTGTGAAGACCAAGAACGAAACAAATAAGGAGTTGCATGTGCTGAAGCAACAACTCAAGGAAGAACAAGAGCTGCATAGACAAGAGAATGAGTTGCGGTAGGAATAGGAACAGCAGGGGGCACAACATGCACAAATGGATGAAACTGCGCCCATACAAGTTATAGATCCATCCCAGCAACTAGCACAAAGCATACAAGGTGAGTAGTGTTGTTGATTACATGACAGGGAATTCAACAGCATGCATTTCATTGTGCGCACGCATGCAATCCCACCCATTTGGCATACTCACCGAGGCGAAGACAAGAAGCAAGTCCAACTGGAGTTGAACATGTATTTTGACAAGTTGATGTGCACGGCCACCAGTACATGCTTGGAGATCAGCATAGACACTATGCATCAACATGTTGTCGGTCCAATCGCACCCAATACAACCATGTGCATGCTATCAGAAAAGTTGGATGAAGGAGCCATATCAATGTACCTAAATGCAACGGAGGCAAGAGTTCGTTTCAGCAAGATGTCACCATTGAGTGCATGGATGACTAAGCTTGGCATCAGTTCACCACCATCGACCATCACAAGGATGTCAAAGAGTTGGTCTCACCACAACAGTCTGAGTGTTAGTGATGTCTTATATGTCTTGCTCAAGTCGTTTTGTCTCACATGGGTACATGTGCATTTTAATGTAATGTCTTGTCAAGTGTAATAGTTGGATGTAATAGTCATAGAGTAGATGAAGATTCATGAGGGTAGATGAACTGTCACAAAGGGGAATGTCAAGGGCCACCCCACCCTTTGCTATAAATATTCCCTCATAACTCATTGTAAAGGCTTTTGGTCAACCAAGCTTCCAATAAGACTATCTTAGAGAGAGCTTGGACAGTATTTTAACGCGCCTTGGCTTCTCCACTGTGCGGAGCTCATATATCTCTTTGGAGCAGCAAGTGGTTGTGGCTATAACGTTCTGCTATTGTAACTAGTGGTTGGACATGGATGTATTGTATGACTGGAACTTACACTTCTTAATATAAGAGAGCCAACACGTTTCATGCATATGTCATATTGTATTCCAGCTATCTTATTGAAATGTTTTGATTGGTTTAACCATCACTTTGGATTGTTAGCTAACTTGCTTTCCAGCTGGTGATGCATCTTTTCTTGTGTGTTCCCTTCTAAACTGAGTACTATTACAGGTTTCCAAGGGGCGCACTCACCCCACTTTCCATGTGTTAGTACCATTCATTCATCTTCCTTGTCTCGCTTCAGTTGTCACACCCTTGCTACCAACAAGGACATCTTACTTGCCTCTCTGTGAAATCTTCATTAATGCATTGCCCTATGACCCACTGTTGGGACTCGTACACCAAACAGTTTGAGGTCTAATTAGGACTTCTTACCGAGGATATCCCCTGACATGTTGGTAGGTCCAGCACCGTCAACAGTCTGTGAATCGCAAAATTTAGCCTCGGATATCTTGAAAGCATTGGTGCACGTCGTGACTCCTAATGAGCTCATTTAAGACTTGTTTCCAAAACTTGGATAAAAATATCTATAAAACCCTAATTAAAGGGGTTAGAAATTGCTGGATTTTATTACTTTCTCCACGAATCCCTAAAATGTGGCCCAAATATTTGCAGTTGTCACCAGTATATCTTTCCAAACACAGCAGAAGGACAAACTCATTTTATCTCCAAAAACTTGAATTTTTTCCATGTCAAGTGTGATAAGATATGGTAGTGCATTTCTCACCCTACCTAGGGTCTCATTAAGTATGAATTTCAAATGAAAATGACTACGCCACCCCCATCCAGATCGTCTGACGTAAATTGTGAAGGAAATCATCAGTATCAAGTCTGTAATATAGAATGTTGGGAAGTGGATTTCAAACCCATAACCTAGCCGAATGGCATGGATGTGCTCCATCTTGCAACATTTATGAACACAAATGTGAGGGCCTATAGACTAGAACACACAATGTGGAGAAGAGGGTGCCTCACACATAATTATTATTTCTAATTTAATGAAATAAAATTATTGCATAACATGAGGCCCTTACTTGTTAAAATGGGTTGCATGCGTTTAATGGGAAGGATGACCACACTTTTCTTTATATCGATGAGTGTGGCACAATAGAGTAATAGGGGACGAGTGTTCAACATGAACCACTAAGGAGACAGGGGAATGAATCACTATGTGAAACAAATCAATCCTAGGCTTCTAACTAGTGAATGCAGAAAATATAGTTCAACATGTAGAGAAGTTCGTGAATATACTGGTGAAACATATAAATTTTGTTTTTTTAATATTTTTCATCTGAAAACCAGCAAAGGTAAAATTTGACTAATGTGACCTAGTTTGGTTAGGAAAAAAAAACATATATATATATATATATAGTGATGGTTGTGTCCATGGTTTGTTTAAAAAATATTATAGAAAACCACAAGTTTAGTGAAATGCTTTATGCTATCATTTGGAGCAGGAGTTTTGAATGTTTTGCTTGCTGAAGGGTGCATTCAAGGCACATTGCCTCACCAACCAGCCTATCGGAGGAGTCCTTTCCCAGTGGATTCCTTTCCCGACCAGAGGGTTGTCATGTCCCGATGGTCATTTATAGGTGTATGTATGGTGTATGGACATATGCAATGTATTAAAGCCTCTACAGTAGGCTAGATCGTGTGTGCTAACATTTATTAGGAACTCTAAATGTCTAGCACCTTCATGTAGGAATTGAACTTTGACCATACTAGTACAGTTTGGTTCCCCGCCTTGGAGAGAGTACTGCCTCATACATAGTGAAATTTTCATGACCTTATCAAGACTCACACATGTTGAGTGCCAAATAGTGAAATTGTCATGACCTTATCAAGGCTCACACACGTTGAGTGCCAAATAAATGTATATAATACTTAAACATTTCTCTTGGTTATAATAATGTTTGAGAAATTAATTATTAATAATAAGACATCAAAAGAGTTCAATGTCAACAATTACTCAGTCTAATTATTTAATTATTTGATTGAGTCTAATTATTTGATTCTTTGATTTTATATTAATAAACAATCCAATAAAGTAATTAAAAAGTTGAAAGAGTGCTCGAACTATGATAGCAATGTCTATGCACCATCTATGTCATGCACAAATAGGTCATGTTGTAGATGTATCAAATTCGTGTAATGGTTGTAATTTATTGCTTGTTTGTGTTGTGCAACCTCTACATCACTATGACTAGGCTTGGAATTTCAAATCCCCTCTACTCGCCAAATGAAAATTTGATGACTTTTTTGCATTTTTCATGCCCTTTATTTTACATTCTATAAAAATTTGTGAGTGTTGACCTCCCCTTATTTGGAAACTCTCTTTCAACTACTCTTGCATCTCAACTTTCATTAATCTCCCTCTGAGAGTGCCTTTTTTTTCTTAAGTTAGCATATGTGTTTTGAGATAGCATACAACCATACTTTTAAGATTTTATACAATGTTATCAGAATCGACCCGGTGATCGAACCTGAAAACCTTGTGGACCGGGAACTAATCAAAACCAGACTGGAACCGGTAAAAAAACGATTTACAAAAAACACATAAAATATTCATATTCTAAAGAAAAATATATTAATGTGCATCCATATGAATCCAAACCATTTATACACAAGTATGCAGAAAGTTATCATTTACATAGCATGTAAGGGTGCACATAATCAAAATAGCATTGAGTGAAACCCATCTCTGAATCAAAAATACATAACACATAGGCTCTACATGGCCCCTAGCATCCAAAAAAAAATATGCTACAAAAAATGTAGCATATCATCAAAATCATCGCCTATATTGGGATATTCATCATCAATATAACCATTTAAGCATTAAAATAAGATAGAAAAACATAGAATGCCATGTCAAGATTTTGTTTGAGTGATGGGTACATTTTAGTAGTCATGATAGAGGAGTTCGACCACCAATGCCACTAAAATCAAAGTACATATAGGTCTTGGTACTCTTTATTAAAGATTAGTTCCATACCCTCGTACATGATAAAATACAATGGAAATGTTGCAATCCTCCAATCCTGAAATCCTAAAAAATTGTTGAAGTCTGCTGGATTTTGAGTGAAAGATAAATTTATACTTTCTCATATGAAATCCAATGAGGTTGGAATCACTCTCATGATAATGTTAAAAACTTAAGTACTTTAAGAATTTAATATTACCATGAATTGCATAGCAATAGTAGGTCCACATGCTTGATAATTAGGCTGAGGGCCATAGGCTTGAATATTAGTGCACATTTCCCAGAGCATAGTCATTCAATGAGGGAAGAATTCGATTGGGTGGAGGAGCATCAATGATAGAGGGATCGTAGTAGAGAGATGCAAAGAATTTTCCAGTGTTTCTCAAGTACCAGTTTAGTCAAAGAGAGTAGGATGAATATTTCTGTAGAGAAGGTCGCATAGCTAGTGCGAGTGAGCCAGAACCCAGTGTGAAGTTTTGGAAAGGAAATTGATTTTATTGTTGGAGGTCAAATGATTGTCCAAAAGGAAAATCAAATTCATTCTAGAGGCAGAGGGAGGTAGTACGGCTCATTTGGAGCTAGCTAGTGGGCTATACGATTTTCCCAGGCCAAGAAGTGTGAATTTAGGTAGAGCACTTACCAGAGAGAGAGTTTGAGAAAGCCAGAGGGAGGTTGAATTGTTGCAGAATGGAGATAATTTCTCAAAATTATTTTTCCAAATTATTTGCAAGAGTATTTCCAGTGATGAATCTAGATTGTTGTACTCATATTTTGTTGTTGCATGATAATAAATATAGACCCTCATCTACTGCACTAGTTTTCCCTTTGTGATTTTTCTGGGGATGTAAATTGTGTGCATGAATTTCTCAATCCCAGTTTAATAATCCGCAACATAATTGTTTTTTTGTGAATATTGCAACAGTAACCATTCATTATTTACCGTTAAATTAATTAACTAAAGACAAATAAACTGCATCAGTTAGAAGAAATAAATCCAATTATTAAAATCGTGGATTTTTCAAATGGTATCAAAGCGTGTTTGATCAGATCTAAACCTCAGAGGCGGGAAGGAGTGAGATTGTGCAGTTTCAGTGGAAAATCTAAAGCACTTTCTCCAAATCTATGCAGGCCAGCCAGGCAGTGTGTATAGAAGAGAGGTAGAATTCGATTTCCATATCGAGATTGGTGGAAAAGTGTGAATTACCTTAGATTTGTAGCTGCTGACAGTGGATTTTTTTGAAAGAAGGTTCTGGTGGGCATATCAGTGATTTTACAGAGCAAATCTATCTAATCTGGGAGCAAATATTTGTAGTGTGCAATAGTTGCAGATTTGCACAGGGTAAGAAGAGAAAATCACACATAGTAGCATTGAAAAGTGTAACTAGGTTCGGTCTTCATAAATGACATGTGTAATTATGATTTTATATAATTAATGTAAAGAAGAAAATAAATTTATTTTTTTAATGCTTGTCTCATGGGTTTCATGAGCAAGGAATTTTTTTTTTAAGTTAAGGCTCCCATTGTGAGCCTTTAGGATTAGTCATCAAGTCATAAAGTTCATTAAGTCAATGTCAAAGTTTGAAGACCCTTATTGGGAATGTTACATATGTAAATAAGTCATTAAGAAACCCTCCAAGACCAAGCTCGAGCACCTCCTTCAAGTCGGCCTAAATATATCTCTATGAATTCATGTCATCCTTGTCACTAGGGGATGTCGGCTTTAAATAGGACAACTCAGCCTCCACTTGAAGACAAGAATTTCAGTCAAGCAATCTATGATAGGAAGGAAGGTGAAGATCAAAAGGAGCAGTCTCATAACCAATGAAGTGAAACTAAATAAGAACGAAGAAGTCTAGCATTGTTTTCGATATTTTCTCTTCACACGTGTGGCAGAAATTAAGGTTTTTGCATTAGGGCTATAACAGTCCCTAGATAAACTACTAAGGAATTCACTTATCATCATTCTTGTTTGGTGAAGCCTTAAGAAGAAGCCTCCAAGATAATTGAAGGAAGAAAGCATCTCAAATATCCCTCTATTAGCTCACAGGTGTGGAATTGCAAAGGTACAAGTAGGTCGAAGATTGCAGGTCTGTGGAAAGGAGCCGAAATTTCAAAGTAGCCGAGACTAGTAGTAAAGGAAGGAAGTTTGACAAGTGTTGACTTGGTCAAGAAGAAGAAGATGGAAACAAGGGTTTGTGACTTGGTCTTGGAGAGGTTGTGTCAAGGGTCTTAGTCTTGGTCTTGGTATTCATCAATTGAAGTATCTATAAGAAGAATAATTCATTTGAGTTGTCCTCTCAAGTTGGAGAGGTTTTGGCCCTGGCTGATCGCCTATTCCTCGTCTCTTGTCTCTTTATTTTTTATGCTTTGGTAGTTATTTATGAAGAACAATACTATCATAATCTAACTAAAGATAAAATCCTAATCTAAAATAGTAAAAAGCATTTACAAGCAGTTACCATTACTCAAGAAATCACCTAATGTTGATGCCCTAGATTTCTCAACACAATGTCAAAGCTAAGGTGACAAAGTCAAGGAAGGGCATCTTATCAAGGGACACTCAAGGATCAAATCTCGAGAAAATACATCAAATCAAATCTAAGAATATCATCTTGGAGTCAAGATCTACAAAGAAGTATCAAAACCCTAGATCGAAGAAGAAGTCTACACCATCAGAAGTCTTGGGATCCTCAAGTCATCAAAAGGACCAAAAAGAACCTACTCAAGATGAAGGGACTTATAAATCAAGTTTCTTACTAGAGAATCAATATCAAGGACGTTGTCATCATCTTCAAAAGCTCTGAGGAAATTTCCTCTCGTTGAAGCAAGGACCCTACCATTGAAGAAGATCATCAATAAGCCATCATTATAAACAAGGAAAACACAATCAAAGGATCTAAATTGATCTCCTTCTTTTTGGATTCAAATATCACTCTTGAAGCGATCTATCTTCATCAAGGAGAAATTCTCTATCATCTATATTATCATCAAAATCAAGGATGCAACAACCGAAAGAAGCATCTTCACAAGTAAGTATATTTATGTATGAATTTGTCAAAATTCCTTTTTGCATGGAAAGCAACAAATTGGTTGGGGCTTCAAACTATCTTGCATGGAAGAAGAGGAAAAATCTGAATCTCATTGAAAATTAGGTTATAGATCATGTCAAAGGATCTATCACCAAACCAATGAAAGAATATGCTCAAGCACTTTCAAAGTTTATGAAAGGGGAAGTGAGGGCTCAAATGATTATCATAGAATCAATCAAGGATCCCCTCATTCCATATGTATCTAAACTCCACACTTCAAAATAAATATATGACAAATTAGTAGAGTTGTTTTCTGTAAGTATGGCAACAGAAGTTATCTCTCTAAGGCAAGAATTCTACAAGCTAAGGATATCGAAAGGAGGAATAACCTCATACTTTATGAGGATATCTGAAATAAGGGATCAACTTCAAGATCTGGTTGAAATAATGTATGACAAGGAGATGACCACTATAGTACTAAATGCACTACCAAAGGAATGGGGTAACTTTACTTCAAGAATTTATGGGAAGAAAGAAGCTACTCCATTCCAGGATCTATGGTCATTATGCAAAATTGAAGAAACCAGGATGAAGGCTAAAATTGATGTGGGATCCAGTGAGAAAAATCAATCATATACTATTATGGCAAACATAAGAGGAAGGTCTGGGAAATTTTGTCCTCAGAAAAAGAAGAGGAACATGGCTAAAATTCAATGCTATGGATATCAAGAATATGGGAATTACAAAAGATATTGTGCTAAGCTCAAGAACGAAAATAACAAAAGAGGTAGAGAAGAATCCCATATCATCAAACAAGGGAAGGAAGTTTAAAAGAAGAAGTTCAAGAAAGTGGAAATAGGAGATCTCTACTATGTTTGAGATAGTCTTCCTCACCTAGTCCTTTTCAAGATCATGTTTTCAAGTTTTTCGTTGTAAGATATGGATATCATGAATCTCTAAGGAAAATGATAGGATGCATCATGGAATCATAAAAGCATTAAAATAAAGAGCTTGTGACATCATCATAGAGAAGCATGAAAGATAGTTGATGGTTATGGAAGTATGTAGCTCTTGGAAACCTCATTAGAAACATAAGTGGTACTTATGGGAAAATCATCTATTACAAATCTTATCATACATCAGTCAAAAGGAAACATTTGCTGGATGAGGATACTTAAGATCCTTTATTGGAATCTTTGTCGGAAGGTTCACTAATCAAAAGGAAGCAAGGGTTTCATAAAGAATTCCAACTTGTGGAATTCATGGGATGATGGTATGATGACAAAAGAGGTGAAGTAGATCAAGCGATTGAAGTTCTTTCAATCAAGGAAGTTGTTGAAAGGAAGTCTAAGGTGACCTAAAGGAAAATTAGGTATGTATGCTTGTATTCAATATTATAGAGTCATGTCATATGGTTGCAGGTAGCATGGATAAATGCTCTATCTTGAGAGCATGACCAAAATAAAGGATCTCTTTTGAAAGGATATAAGAAGGCATGGGTCACAAATTTTCTGGATGAAATCAACATAATATGTCCTTATATGGAATATGGTGGTTGAAAAATTCAAGGAATTGTGACTAAAACTTCCTAGAAGGAAATGTGTGAAGAGGAAAGGAAGAGATCATGAAATATGCAACTATGGAAAAAGGAAATCAACATCCGAGAACTGGAAAAAATGACTAGGATATCTCCATGAAAGATATAAAGACTCTGATGAAGTCTGGAAAAGGAAAGAGACTCTTGATAGTATATATCTTTTGGAGATGTGTCAATACATATGTAGGATGTTGATGCAAATTAGAAGATGTCATGATGAAAGACCATCACAAAGGTAATTTTGATTTAATGTTCATTTCTTATTTTTGAATAATATCTGGATGGGATTATGCAAAGTTGTTAAGGGAAGAGTTGTGGATGTCTTCCACCACTGATGACCATGTAGTTGGATGAAAGATCCTTAAGGAAACATGGCATGAAGAAGGCAACAAAGCATGAAGGAGGACCAGATATGGACTAATGAGTCACTTTTCCAATAAAAGTAATGATGTGACTGACTCATGGATAAAAGTGATGAATGGTTTGTGCCCTACGAAGAAGTCCCGTAAAATGTAGACTCCTTAACAAAGAAGAAAATTCCATGACATCAAAGGAAGGAGTTCTACAAACAGTTGGTTGTCCCATGATCTCCACCTAAAGAGATGTTGGAATCAAGTCCTTAGTCAGGAGGGAGCTTGGTCAAGTCCCTATTTAAGAGGGAGCTTGGGTACATTCCTTTATGGAATGGGATGGTCATCCCTAGTTTAGAGGGATTGAAATTTGTGGTTCTCTATCTCATGTGTCATGCACTAGACCAAGACTAACAACCATAAGTCTTAGTGAAGGCCATGCGGAGAGAGATAGACACATCACTCTTGTCTTCACTTTGGAAGATAGAATGGAGGATTGGGTAAAATATTGGCATTTGATACTCTTTGAGGATGATTTAAGGCATCCAAGATAACAGTAGTCGTGAAGGACTGATATTCTTTGAGGACTTGGAATCCAAGATAAGAATAGCCTTGGTGGAACACACTCTAAGAGAACTCAGGTGGGGTATGTTCTGAGAGAGACAATGATGAGGGTGTCTATACATCATTGGTCTCACCAACATTGTGCTTTGATCTTGTGGAGAGATAGAGTGGTTAGTCAAGGCCTTGCTATGTGACAATGTTGGATGATTTGATGCTATACAAATGGGTTATGAGAATTCTTCATATTGAGAATGTCTAAGTACCTTGTATGGATTATGAATACTTCCCTAGTTAAGAGGGAGTGTTGAAAAGTGTAACTAGGTTTGGTCTTCATAATGACATGTGTAATTATGATTTTATGTAATTGACGTAAAGAAGAAAATAAAATTATTTTTGTAATGCTTGTCTCATGGGTTTCATGAGCAAGGAATTTTATTTTTAGTTAAGGCTCCCATTGTGAGCCTTTAGGATTAGTCATCAAGTCATACAGTTCATTGAGTCATTGTCAAAGTTTGAAGACTGTTATTAGGCTTGTTACATATTTAAATATTTAAATAAGTCATTAAGAAACCCTCCAAGACCAAGCTCAAGCACCTCCTTCAACACAGCCTAAAGATATATTTAGAAAGTCATGTCGGCCTTGTCACTAGGAGATGTTGCCTTATTTACATGGGAAAAACACTATAAATAGGGCAACTCGACCTCCACTTGAAGACAAGAATTTTGGTCAAGCAATCAGCAATAGGAAGGAAAGTGAATAACACAAGGAACAGTCTCATAACCAGCGAAGTGAAAGGAAAGAATAGAAAATAAGTCTAGCATTGTTTTTGGTATTGTCTCTTCACATGTGTGGCAGAAATTAGGGTTTCAGTGGTAGGGCTATAACAGTCCCTAGAGAAACTACTAAGGAAGTCACATAACATCGTTCTTGTTGGTCGAAGCCTTAGGAAGAAGCCTCCAAGCTAAGCGAAGGAATAAAGCATCTGAAATATCCCCCTATCAGCTTACGCACACAGAATTACAGAGATACAAGTAGGCCAAAGATTGCAGGTTTGTGGAAAGGAGATGAAATTTCATAGTAGCCGAGATTAGCAGTGAAGGAAGTCAGTTTGACTAACATTGACTTGGTAAAGAAGAAGAAGTTGGAAAGAAGGGTTCGTGACTTGATCTTGGAGAGGTTGTTTCAAGGATCTTGGTCTTGGTCTTGGTATTCATCAATTGAAGTCTCTATAAGAAGAATAATTCATTTCGGTTTTCCTATCAAGTTGGAGAGGTTTTTCCCCTAGTTGAACGCATATATTCTATCTCTTGTATCTTTATTGTTTATACTTTGATAGTAGTTTTATGAAGAAAAATACTATAATAATCTAACTAAAGAGAAGATCCTAATCTATAATACTATAATTGTTTTATAAGAATAATTCATTTTGGTTTTCCTCTCAAGTTGGAGAGGTTTTTCCCCTAGTTGACCGCTTATATTATATTTATTGTATCTTTATTGTTTATACTTTGATAGTTGTTTTACGAAGAAAAATACTATAATAATCTAACTAAAGAGAAGATCCTAATCTAAAGTAGTAAAAATCATTCACAAGCAGTTATCATTACTAGAGAAATCACCTAATCTTGATGCCATAGATTTCTCAACAAGTAGAAGAGGATTTCTAGTTTCCAGTTTTCAAGAGGAGGTATGTGATTTCCAGTTGCAGAAGGTCATAGCAGACTTTCCAGTCCAGCTAGTGCAAGTTTCCCAATAGAGGAGCAATAGGCAGTGAGAGAGATAGAGAAGGATTTCCATAGGCAAGTAAGGCAAATCTGTGCATTCCAGTGAAGGGTGTGAATAGCAAAAGGAAGGCGGAGTAGGAAGAAGAAGTTTTAGTTTCTAGATTACTTGATTTTCGTAAAGATGGCCACAACAAGACTCAAGGATCAAGATAGGCTTGATAAAGCCTCTAACTTTGGCATATGGAAGGGTAGAATGTTGTTCTTGTTAGATGAGCATGGTCAGAAGGAATATGCGGAGAACATTGTTTCCACACCTACAAATGCTCAACAACAAACAATGTACAAAAAATAAATGGCCAAGGCTAAGAGGATGATTATAGACAGGGTTTAGGATCATATCATTCCACATCTTTCTACTTTAAACATAACAAAGGAAATGTGGGATGTCATAGTCAAGTTGCATGAGAATCCATCAGAGAATTGGAAGATGATTCTCAAGAAGTTGAGGACCACTAGAATGCAGAAGGGAGAAGGAATTACAATCTACCTCACTAGGATTCAAATGTTAGAGATGAACTTGCGGTTGTTGGAGAAAAACCATCAGATAGCGAGCTAGTCAGGACAGCTCTCAATGGTTTCACCAAGTAGTGTCATACTTTCATCCAAGTTATTTTTAGGAATGATATGCTACCTAGTTGGGATCGTCTATGGAATGACTTCACTCAAGAGGAGTTGAGGCTTAGTCTTGCAAATGGTTCTACTAGTAGCACCAGAAAGGGAATGAAGGAAGAGGAGGATAAGGAAAACATGGCCCTTGAAGATAAGGGAAAGGCGAAGAAAGGTCCTAGTCAAGGACAAGGCTCAGGAGGAGGCGAGATAAAATAAGAAAGATTTGTCGAAGATCAAGTGCTTCGGGTGTGGGGAGTATGGCCACTATATCACCCAGTGTCCTCAAAGGAAGGACAAGAAGGGCATCATGAGCAAACAACAGCTTTGGTAGAGATTGATGTACTAACCACCAAATTGGAGGAGTTTGCGTTGATATTAGCAGTATCTCCAGGAAGAGGAAAAGCTTAATACCTATGCATATCAAGGTGCGCAAGGTCCAACACAGTTACAACAAGGAGAACATTCAGATTAGTTCCAGATTGTTGCAGCATGACCATCACCTTTGCTACAAGAGCCCACAGTATCGCAGTAGCATGATCCAATGTTAGCAAATCTAGTTGTAGTTAGATGCTCGATAAACAGTTGCATAGCTAGTTACAGTAACATAGTGTCAGCAGATAGTACCTGATAGACAGTAGTAGAACTAGTTACAGTTGGGTGATCAAGAGACCATTGCAAAACTAGTTGCAGTGACATGGGCAGTGCGAATTTCCTAGTTCTAGTATGCAGGTGCACTTCCAGCCAGAAGATTCCCAGTGCAAAGCTATGCAGTCTAGTTTCCAATGTAGGAGGAAAGTGTGGGTTATCAGGAGGACACAAAGATATTTCCCATAAGGAGATCAAGACTCAGACGGAGTCTAGCTTCAAAGGGAGCATCCCTATGGAAGCTAGTGCTTCAGGATCAAGGGAGACCAGACTCATTATTCAATAGTTGTAGCAAAAGAGTTGTAGCAACAGTAGTATGAGTAGATCACATTTGCGCAATAGCATGATGGACAGTTGTTCTCTTCACAGTGATTTTTAGTGATAGGGAGATTGATCATCTTGGACAAGTGGAGAAGGTCAGTCAGAAATCAACAATGTGAGTCTGTCTAGTTGTAAGAGAGTAGTATTAGTGGAGAAAACAACTTCCTCATTAAGAGGGAGTGTTAACTAAGAAACACGAGATATCCAAAACCTAGAAAAGGTTTCGGGAGAAAACACCTAGAGACCACTCAATTAAATTAATTGATCAATAATTAAAAAATGCCTAAGTCTAACTTAAGGAAATCGATTAATTAAAAGAAATTAATTGAGGATGATAGAGAATGCTCTAGAGACTCACATGGATTGAGTCTAAGATGATCTTAACCACTGATGAGGATTTAATGATGGTCATTGAAGCTCCAATGAGAGATTATTAGAGCAAATCAATTTGATGAGGAGAAGACACAAGTGAGGAAGCAAATTATCCAAGCAGTGCAATTCTCCCAGAGCACAGTGATTTGGTGAGGGAAGAATTTGAGCCAGTGGAGGAGCATCAATGATAGAGGGAGCAGTAGAAAATAGATCCAGAGAATTTTCGGGTCTCTCTCCAATTCTAATTTAGTTGAAGACAGGAGGCCGGATATTTCTGCAGAAATGGTTGCATAGCCAGTGCGAGTGAGCTAGAACCTAGAGCGAAGTGTTAGAAAAGAGGTCAATTCAGTTGTTGGAGGCCAGAATATTGTACAGAAGGCAGAGCAAATTCATTCCAAAGGCAAAGGGAGGTAGGAAGGCTCATATAGATCTAGCTAGTAGGTTGTATGAATTTCCCAGGCCAAGTAGTACAAATTCTGGCAGAGTGAGTTTCCAGCGAGAGAGTTTGAGCAGGCCAGAGCAAGGTTGAATGTTGCAAAAGAGAGAATTTCTCCAAATTATTTTGCTATATTATTTGTTGTAGGATTACCAATGAGGCATCTAGATTATACTCATATTTTACTATTGCATAACAATAAAAATAAACCCTCATCTACTACACAAGTTTTCCCTTCGGGTTTTTCCGAGATGTTAATTATGTGTGTGAATTTCTCAATTCCAGTTTAATTTTACACAACATATTTATTTTGTTGTGAAGATTACAGTAGTGAGCCATTTGTTATTTGTTGTTAAATTGATTAAGTGAATACAAATAAACTACATCAGTTAGAAGAATAGTTTCTAGTTATTGCAATCGCGGATTTTTCACAATGAACAATAGTGTGAAGCAATGCTACCTCAAAAGTTTTCTAAGAATGTGAGCATGGACTATGGTGAACTTTTGCAATTTAAGACCTATTAAAGAATAATTTTTCATGCCTCAAAGGTAGGTGGGGTTCACAACAAACTCTGATAGATATGAAAGATGAAAAATGCATAATTTGTGCAGATATGAAAAAGGATTAAAAATATATGGGAAAGATACAAAAACAACAAAAATCATAAAATCAAAAGCATATTGCTACATGAGCGAGTGGTTGTCAATGTTGAACATTTGAAGGTAACAGAAAATATCGTTGGATCAAAAATATTCCTACTTGAACTTCATTCGCTAGAGCCTAGTTGTGTCATGTGTGAGTTTGTGACTATGTCAATATTGGATCCCCTGCATGTAATACCCCTATGAGTCTCGACCATGACTGGAATTAGGAGTAATTTAGAAATGAAAGTTTAATATCCGAGGAGTAAAGAAAGGAGAATGCCAATTTTATGGACTAAAGCAAAAAATGCTTGGACTTGGAAAGCTAGAATGTAACTTGGGTCCAATCCCTTCTTTTCAAATAGGACCAAAAGATGATAAATGAACCCAACTCTGCAATTGTGAATTTTTATAAGAGAGCAAAAGACCAAACAAGGAGAGCACATAAAACCTGCTAATCCTTCACCTCTTGTATTAGCTACACTTGCATGTGCAATCCACAGATTTTGAGGTTTCCAAGTAAATCTTTTGGTAGCAATTTGTAAGGCTTTGTAAATTTGACATGATTGAATATGATCATTTGCCAACTCAAATGGTAATATATTAAGTGTAAGCATAAAAAAATAATGGTAGGCTCCAAGTTTCCAACTCTGGCACCACTACACTGGTCTTGTCCCTAGCCTTAGGCCTAGAATTTGACATCCTATAAGACATATTTTGTATTCCAAAATGTATTTCATAGCCGGTGGAAAATTCTCCACGTTAAATCTGACATGTCTTATAAATCATCAACATGTCATTTTGTTGTCCAATTCGGGATTTAACTCATCAAAACCTATGGTACCTATCTTAAGTTGGAAGTGCCAGTGAAGGTAAGGCCATTCTCTTCTTACTTTACTCCTAGGTACCATAGATTTTGACGGGTAAGGACTTACATTTTCTGGTGCTTCTAACTTAAGATAGGTACCATAGATTTTGACGGGTTAAATTCGAAATTGGACATCAAAATGACAAGTTGTCGATCTATAAGATATTTTAGGTTAAACGTGGAAAATTTTCCACCAACTGTCAAATGTGTTCTAGAATACAAAATACATCCATCAAATTCCAAGCATGACTATGACTCCAATTGTACCCTTCTACACAGTGTAGTGTACCAATGCAACCTAACATACATTTTAACATTGGCATGCTAAAGGTTGTGTGTGTACATGGTGTGTAATGGCTTGACAATGTATGTCAAGGTTGTGCCCATATCGCATGTTGCACAAAAAGGCATGAACAAACTCAAAACCACGTGGAGGGTTGGATTCCATGTACAATTAGCAGAGTATAGGCATTGTGCGACTTTCACATGTAAATAAGTGGCTAGTTATGCCCATTCAATATGGTCAATAAACACACTCCTTTGAGGACCAGTCTAAACTACTTATAGACATTGCACTTAATATAATAGACCTTAAATTGCGTATATCTTGATGTCACAATGTTTATCTATTATAATCCTTCATGTGATGTGTGACAACAATGTGTTTTTTTGTTCTTTATGAGTGCGTTGATACGCATCAATTACTAAACAATGTTTGTAAATAGTATAAACGTAGTACAAACTATAAGAAAAACAATACCTAAGGTACCTTGTCTCCTTATAAATCAATGAAATGCAAGCATATCTTATTTCACCTTAGGCGGTATACCTTGCTTTACTACTCAAAATTGAATCAATATTGAATACGAGAAAAAGGCCTACAAAAGGTAGATTTTGTCACCTGACCAAGGGAATACCACTAACGTCAAAAGGACTTCAAATAGACCAATTATTTAAAACAAAATAAGCAACACTGATCTTTTTACATTAATTCTAGATTAAATCGATTACGCTAAATTACCTAAGGCAAAGAATTCTAGTGAAATGAACCAGATACATATCTACATTTATAGAAAAAAGAGATACATCCTACACAATTCCCAATGAAATCACGAATATGTGAGGGTTATGTATTGCGTGTTTTGTAGGGAAGCTGCACTCTCCTATGTTTATAACTAATAATTCTGGTACTTATGCTCATCGTTGTGGTATATTTGTTTATATAATATAGTAATAATTTATTTATTTCCCAACTCATTGTATAATTATAAGATTATTGATGGGTATTAATGATTGATTTACTATTCTTTTTTCATTTTATTTACTGCCTGATACTTATTATTTACCCTAATCACAACAATAAATGATTTTGCATTATCACAAAAATAAATGATTAGATTATCAACATCATATAACATTCATACAACATTCCAAAGAGACTTCATGCTTATGCTTGGTCTTAGGCAATGTTTAAACACAATGCAAAATGATATTAATACAACCTTCCAAAAGGGCTCCATGCTTATGCTTGGTCATAGGCAATGTTTAAACACAATGCAAAATTACATTAATTCATATTTTTTGTGTTAAAGCCATAAAACTATGACCATATATGAAGCAACATTATGCTCGAAACGGGGAACCCAACCATACTCTTCCAATAAATGTTTCATTTATGCATGAGATCGGACATGACAAAGTTCCGAATTAAAGTCTTTCTGCACAATGGATAGACATTATCATTGCTCTTAACCCTACCAACATTTAAGCACCATGTGTGCCAATATTTACTAGGAACTCCAACTCCTTATCAAACCCTCATGCAAGTATGGAACTTAGCATGGACCAATGCACTTGGCTTCCCCACCTTAATTAGAGTACTACATTTTATATGGCCAAACTTCCACATCCTTGTGGAAACTCTAACTTATCTTAGAGTATTGAATAAATCTCAATTTGCATGATACTCACACATTGCTCTTATCCCTAACGATGTTGTGTACAAATTTAATAAATTTATTAATGACAAGACATCAAAAGAGTTCTAATCAGTCTTGTTAGTTTGATTTTGATGTTTATAATTCGCTTACGGTGTTCAAAATTTTTAAAAGAACGCTTAACTATGAAATGTGATGCCAACATCTATGCACCATATAGGTTGTCTGTAAACATTAGACCATTGTACACGTGTTAAAGTCACATTCTAAGTCACATTCTAGTTGAAATCTTTTAACTATATATGTAAGGTGCACTCCTTTTCACAACTATAAATCTAGTTAGAGAGCACCCTTTTCACAACTATAGACCTAGTTATACCCCTCTATGCAACATAGAATATTGATGTACCCCTAAAGCACACTATAACAATATGGCATTTTGAAAACCACTTGTGTTTATATTATGCAAGATGACTTTCAATCTGCAACTCTAAATAGTGTATTTTACGGTTGTGCTACTATCATATGTTGCACAATATATGGGTAGACTCATAGTTGTGAAGTAGGTTGTGCCCAGTGTACGACGAACAAACTTTGCTCATTAATAATGATTGCACCATGAGTAGACATTATCAATGCATTATCCTTGATAGACCTTGAATTGCTGGCTTCCTTAGGTCACATTGTTGATATATTCTAACTTTCATGTGCACTATAGCATTTAGTGCTTCGGCTATGAGCACATTGACGCAACTAAATAGTGTTTGCAAATACTTGTACAAACCTAGTGACAAAACTTTAGAGAATATATTTGTGTGTCTTATATATAATCCCAATTTGGGTGGATGAGAGAGCATAAAAAGGAATAAACACTTACATTTCAAATTTTCTTTTCATTAAACTTCAAAGATTGCTAACCTTTCAATGGTGCCTCGTTCCACGTCCATCTCTATGATTAAATTAATTTTTGTGTAGCATGTGGATGTTCGAACAGTTTCGCAAGCCCTCCATCCCACGGACCGATCGACCCGAATGTAATACCTGTCGAACAATAATACCACATTTGGAAGAGATTAATTGAAAGAGAAAACTGTGTATAATGTATTTCATCAGAGGCTCACAATTTAACAACATTCATATGTAATCCCCACATGAAAGTTTTCACTCCACCATTAAATGGGGAAAATAAAGCTCAAGTTGTCGCTATCAAAAACTCTCATGTGAGAAAAGGAAAAGATTTTAGGTACCTGGTCACCCTTGGATATCACATCGCTGAAATGAAGTGCAGCAGAATGAAAAAGCGTATCTGCTCTCTTCCCGATTACTGGCTCGTGTATCTATTCAGCATGGAAGAAAGTTACACACTTTCAAGTTAGAGGACCTACTTGAACACAAAATATACATTAACAATAAACGTTAACAATATAAATATATAAATAGTAACAGTAGCAATAAACATTATTCACCATGTAATGTCTTGTGCCACCTTTATTTTGTTGCACATGTCTTGTGGCACCATTATTTTGTTAAAGTGGATTTTGACAGCACATTTTCCAAACGCACTGCCAAAGATTAACATGGTAAAGAACAGTAGTGATAAAAACAACCAGAGACTAATATGGTAACAACAGTATAAGCTATAGGCTAACGGACTAACAATTTAATTTACCCTTTACTACTCTGTGATGACTCGGCTTATTCCATGCTACACGCTTCCTCCCAGCTACCTACTATTAAGATAATTTATTACCAACATTAACATGGTAAAGAACAGTAGTGATAAAAACAGCCAGAGACTAATATGGTAACAACAGTATAAGCTATAGGCTAACGGACTAACAATTTGATTTACCCTTTACTACTCTCTGATGACTCCGCTTATTCCATGCTACATACTTCCTCCCAGCTACCTACTATTAAGATAATTTATTACCAACTTTCTATATCAACCTTACCAACCTCTTAAAGTAAACCTCTTAACGGCCAACCTCTTAAAGGCCAACATTAACGGCCATGCACTAAGCCATCAATTGCCATAGCTTTGTATCACCATATAAGACCCCATCCACTTTGTACCTTACCTTCTACTTGACTCTATGTTACATTGTCCAACCTATTTTGCATAATTGCATATTTTTCTTAAGGCAAATATTAACAACAAGTCACTAAGGCAATGATTGCCTAGTGACTGACTATGCCCATCATACATGCATGTATGTTATTCTCAAAAGATCCGGCGACGACCATGAGTTTTATGAGAAGCAACATACGGTGATGATTGATGTAACTGCAAGTCTGCCTAGTACAATTCGCGGTGATGATTGATGTAACTGCAAGTCTGCCTGGTACAATTCGACGGCTCCACTGCAACTCTATTAATGGCATCCATTTATTTATTTTTATTATTATTTGTTATTTTGGTTTTTACTATTTTTTTTATTTTTATTACTTATTTATTTATTTATTATTTTATTATGATTTATTTATTATTATTACTTATTATTTTTATCAACTCTATTAATGGCATCCATTTATTCGAGGGTACCTTTATTCGAGCTCCTAACGTGTTGCTTTAAGGAAAATCTTAAATGAACCACCAACTTAACTATGATGGTCGCTTGTCAGCGTATTGTTCCCCTGCGTGGTGGAGAGAGAATTCCCGAATTGTTCAACGGCTTGGTGGAGAAGGAGAATTCGTTCGAGATCAAGAAAGTGGACACCAGAGTTTTCGATTTCATTCTTGTGCTTAGAGGTTGCTCTAGAAACCTTTCTCTTCATTTAACTGCAGGTTGTTGCTCCAAATTCACAGGTAAGTTTCTACCGAAATATGATTCAGTTCGCTTACAAGTACTCTCGAATAAATGGATGCCATTAATAGCGTTGCAGTGGAGCCATCGAATTGTACTAGGCAGACTCGCAGTTACATCAATCATCACCATATGTTGCTTCCCGGAAAGCTCATGGTCGTCATCGGATCTTTTGAGAGTAGCATACATGCATGTATGATGAGCATAGTCAGTGACTAGGCAATCATTGCCTTAATGACTTCTTGTTAATATTTGCCTTTCTCTTATAGAAGGTACAAACCAGTTTAAGTTGAATTAATGGATACTATATCGTGGCTTTTCCTATTTTTGCGACTATAAGAAAGTAAATGCCCCTGACATGGAGCCGATATAACAGCATATAACACGCCGCGCGGTGATGAGAGAGAAAAAAACGTGCGACGTGTTATATGTTGTTATATCGGCCCCATGTCAGGGGGCATTTACTTTCCTATAGTCGCAGAAATAGGAAAAGCCCTATATCGTTGTGTATGACCATATAAGATCCACTTTCCTGGTTTGTACCTTCCACTTGGCTTTATGTTCCATTGTCCAACATATTTCGCATATCTATCTTATGAAAGGTACAAACCAGTTTAAGTTGAATTAATGGATACTATATAAGAAGGTACAAACCAGTTTAAGTTGAATTAATGGATACTATATAGCTATGTATGACCATATAAGACCCATCCACTTTCTTGGTTGGTACGTTCCACTTGGCTATTTTGACTATTTACACTTGACTTTATGTTCCATTGCCCAACATATTTCGCATATCTCTCTTATGGAAGGTACAAAGCAGTTTAAGTTGAATTAATGGATACTATATAGCTATGTATGACCATATTAGACCCCATCTACTTTCTTGGTTTGTACCTTCCACTTGGCTATTTTGACTATTTCACATATATCTGTGATGGAAGGTACAAATCAGTTTAAGTTGAATTAATGGACACTATATCTAGCATATTTGGTAGATTGTAGGTCTTTGTCGTGTTTAAGTTGAATTAATGGATACTATATAAGAAGGTACAAACCATTTTAAGTTGAATTAATAGATACTATATCGCTGTGTATGACCATATAAGACCCCATCCACTTTCCTGGTTTGTACCTTCCACTTCGCTATTTTGACTATTCCATATATCTCTACTTGGCTATTTTGACTATTTCACATATTTCTATGATGGAAGGTACAAATCAGTTTAAGTTGAATTAATGGACACTATATCTAGTATATTTGGTAGTTTAAGTTGAATTAATGGACACTATATCTAGTATATTTGGTAGATTATACGTCTTTGTGGGCTATGGTTGGTTGGCACTTCTTAACCACTATTCACTAAGCTGATCATTAAGTGATGGACTCTGACAAATTGTATGTCCTTGTTGTATATGGCTGATAATTCTTAACGACCAGTCACTAAGCCAATCATTGGGTGATGGGCTTAGTGCATGGTGTGTGGGCATACATTACCTTCCCTCTTATATGTCCATTATTCAGACTCAGACGAGGTCCATTATTCAGATTCAAGATAGGCAAGATAGGCTGGTTAATGTTCAGGCAGACGTCCACCTATCAATAAATGACTTCGACCTACCTATTGATAAGCAGGGGTCAAGTCACTAAATGACTTCGACCTACCTATTGATAAGCAGGGGTCGATATTATTTATGTAATGTAAATTTTAAGTTTATATGTTAAAAAATGGCTTTTTTATTTACTATATATATATAATGATTGGGTGATGGATTCATTATTTACTAGGCCAAACATTGGGGGATGGATTTTGGTAAATTATATGTCCTTGTTGTATATGGCTGATAATTCTTAACGACTTGTCACTAAGCCAATTATTGGATGATGGGCTCAATGCATGATGTGTATGGGCATACATTACCTTTCCTCTGATATCTTCATTGTTCAAACTCAGGCAAGTTCCATTGTTCAGACACTCAGACTCAAGTAGGCAGATACGCTCCACCACCGGTCATCGTTAATGAGCAGGCGGGTAGGCTCCAAGGCTGGCTGGTTAATGCAGGCAGTGACAAGACAACGTCCACCTATCAGCAAAAATGAAGTTGGTTGAAAATGATCTCAGTCAAGTCACTAAATGACTTTGATCTATCTATTGAGGCAAAACCTATTTCCAAATCTATTGATCCATTAATGCTCTCCCTTACAGTACCCATCCCTTATTGATCCATTAATGCTCTCCCTTACACTACCCATCCCTCATCCTTACGTCATCTTATAATACGTCGTAGGAAAGTGTTACTTGTAGGTTGTCTAGTTGTCCTCTTGACTAGGAGTAGTAGGGCATCCTCTGGAGCAATAGTAAGGTGGAGCAATAGTAGGGTGTCCTCTCGATTAGGAGTATAGCGAGGTGAAAGCAACGAGTATAGTAAGGTGAAAACATTGGAGTAGTAGGGTGAATGTAAGGGTTTGAAAAGGCGAATATTAATGGTTATGCACTTAAGTTAATCAAGACCCCACTCCATCCAAGTTATTTTTCTGATTATATGCGTGGTTCAATCCAAATAATATTACTTGAATCAGCATCAGTGTTTTGACTTGAACATGACCATACACTGAAAATTTGTTGAACCAAACAATATTACTTGAATCAGCATCAGTGTTTTGACTTGAACATGACCATACACTCAAAATTTTAACAACGCCAATGCACTAAGTTAATTGGTACCCACCCCATCCACTTTTTAGTTATTTTTCTGACTGTATGTGTGGTTCAATCCAAACAACTTTTTAGTTATTTTTCTGACTACATGTTTGGTTCAATCCAAACAATATTATTGGAATATTATTTGTATCATCATCAGTGTTTCAACTTGAACATGTATGAAATTTTTAACAACCAGTCACTTGGCCAATCATTGTCACTTAGCCCATTATTGGGTGATGGGCTTAACTCAATCTAAACAATATTACTTGAATCACCATCATTGTTTCACTATTTCAACTTGAACATGACCATACACTGAAATTTTTATATTTTTAACAACCAGTCACTAAGCCAATCATTGGGTGATGGGTTTAATGCATGGTGTATACTATACACTGAAATTTTTAGCAACCAGTCACTAAGCCAATCATTAGGTGATGGGCTTAATGCATGGTGTGTACACTAAAATTTTTAACAACCGGTCACTAAGTCAATCATTGGGTGATGGGCTTAATGCTCAGTGTACTATACACTGAAATTTTTAACAACCAGTCACTAAGCCAATCATTGGGTAATGTGCTTAATGCATGGTGTGTATGGGCATTTCCTTCTCCATAGGAATATCTCCATAGTCACTAAGCCAATCATTGGGTAATGTGCTTAATGCATGGTGTGTATGGGCATTTCCTTCTCCATAGGAATATCTCCATTGTTTGAACTCAAACATCCAAATTGTTAAGAATTGTCATTGCTATTACCTCATCTGTAAAAATAAAATAAAATAAATAATCGAGGTAAGCAGGTTGTTAAGTATTGCCATTGATATACAAATAATCCGTACCCAGAAATTACGCTACTAGCTTGTACAGATTAGACTTATATTGGATCGAAAAAATTCTACTGTCAGACCTTTCTGTTTATATGGAATCGGATCAGTATAGTTCATATTCGCTCAATAAGAATAGATTTATGCAGTGCGTTTACCACAGTATAAGAGTCACAAATCGTTTTGAACTTTCTTTATATATATATAGTAAATAAAAAACCAGGATTTATGCAGTGCGTTTACCACAGTATAAAAATTGTTTTGAACTTTCTTTAATCTATATATATATATCATTATAGTTCATATTCGAGGAATAAGAATAGATTTACAACTTGTTTTGAACTTTCTTCAATCATTTTATATATAGTAAATAAAAAAACCATTGACCAGTATAGTTCATATTCGCTCAATAAGAAATAGTAAATAAATAAATAAAAAATAAATATAAATTTAAAATTTATATTACATAAATAATATCAACCCTTGCTTATCAATAGGTGGCAAAGCCTATTTCTAAATCTATTGATCCATTAATGGTCTGGTCTCTCTTACCGTACCCATTCTTCATCCTTAAGTTATTTTACAGTACTCGCAGTGGTCGTCCCTCACAGTACCCATCATACATGCATGCGACTCCCAAAACTCCCAAAAAAAAATCATGCTACTCCCAAAACTCCCAAAAAAAATCTTGCTGACTCGCATGAGCTTTCAGGGAAACATACGATGTTTCTGCCCATTTTACAGTACTCGCAGTGGTCGTCCCTCACAGTACCCATCATACATGCATGCGACTCCCAAAAAAAAATCATGCTACTCCCAAAACTCCCAAAAAAATCTTGCTGACTCGCATGAGCTTTCAGGGAAACATACGATGTTTCTGCCCATCCTGCCCATCTGGGTGGTTTGAATTGATCCCTGCCCACCTCCAATGCAGCTCACTCTATTAATGGCATTTGGTCGAGGGTACTTATTCACACCAAAAATAATTGTAGTACTTTGATACGTAATTCCAGCTAGGGATTAAAAACTATTGAGAGGTTTAGTTGTCATATTTGAATGCGTCACATTGCACCGCACACGATATTTGAATATTGGAAAAGATTTATAAGAGATTTGCGAGTCTGGCTTTTAGATTTGGCAGATTGCGTCAAGATTTCTGCTTGCAATAGTTCAACTTCGGTCTCGCTATTCTCTGAATTTGTTTGTGCAATTTTTAGCGATAAATTTGATTCGTGAACTCGTTTTTACTCGGTTATTGCGGATTGCGGATTATTGCTTCTAACAAGTACTTTCATTCCACGTTCAGCTTAAATTTTTGAATATTAAAAATTTTATTTGTTCTTTCGCCAATTTTTGGCTTGATCTTTACACTGCTGCAATTTTCAAACAAAATTTTGGTTCACGAAATTATTCTTGCAATTTTCAGTGAAAATTTTGATTCATGAATTTTTTTTTTTTCTTGGTTAGCCAAAACTTCCCCAACAACCTGGGTAACAATCAAGCCAAAAAAATTTGGCGAAAGAACAAATAAAATTTTTAATATCTGAAAATTTAAGCTGAACTTGGAATGAAAGTAATTTAAGCTGAACTTGGAATGAAAGTACCTCAAGGAAGCAATAATCCGTGGAGGCAACCGAGTAAAAAATTTTAATATCTGAAAAATTACGCTAAACGTGGAATGAAAGTACCTGCCGGAAGCAATAATCCGTGGAGGCACGAAGTAAAAACGAGTTCACGAATCAAATTTATCGCTAAAAATTGGGCAAACAAATTTAGATAACAGGTAGTCCAACTATTGCAGGCATAAATCTTGACACAATCTCCGAAATCTGAAAGTCGGACTCGCAAATCTCTTATAAATCTTTTCTAGTATCCAAATATCTTGTGCAGTGCAATGTGATGCATTCAAATGTGACAACAAGAACCTTTCAATAGTTTTTAATCCTCAGCTGGAATTATGTGTCAAAGTACCATAATTATTTTTGGGTGTGAATAAATACCCACGATCAAATGCCATTAATAGAGTAAGCTGCAGTGAAGGGGCAGGGATCAATTCGAACCACGCAGATGGGCAGGGATCAATTCGAACCACGCAGATGGGCAGAATGTTTCCCTGAAAGCTCATGCGGGTCGCCGGATTTTTTTTGGGAGTAGCATGCTATTTTTTGGGAGTAGCATGCCATAGTATGCATACATGTATGATGGGTACATGTATGATGGGTACTGTGAGGGAAGGCGACGGCCAGTGCTTTAAGATGAGGTAAGGATAGTATGCATCCATGTATGATGGGTACATGTATGATGGGTACTGTGAGGGAGGTCGACGGCCAGTGCTTTAAGATGAGGTAAGGATAGTATGCATCCATGTATGATGGGTACATGTATGATGGGTACTGTGAGGGAGGGCGACGGCCAGTGCTTTAAGATGACGTAAGGATGAGGGAAGGATGAGGGATGGCCACTGTAAGGGAGAGCATTAATGGATCAATAGATTTGGAAATAATAAATTTGGAAATAAGCTTTGCCCCTTCCTACCCCTCGACCCCTTTGGGAGGACAACTAGAAAACCTACAAGTAACACCTTCCTGCTCCCTCCTAAACCAGAGGTGGACTCTATGGCTGGTATAGTCTTGTTCAAGCTGAAATAGTGGTGGCGACCCCTTTGGGAGGACAACTAGAAAAGCTACAAGTAACACCTTCCTACTCCCTCCTAAACCAGAGGTGGACTCTATGGCTGGTACAGTCATGTTCAAGCTGAAATAGTGGTGGTGAAAGTAATATTGTTCAGATTGAACCACCCATATGGCCAGAAAAATTACTGAAAAGTGAATGGGTAGAGTCTTGATTGGGTTAGTGGATTAGCCATTAATAATTGTATTTTACAATGGTGGTGGTGAAACTAATATTGTATAATATTGTTCAGATTGAACCACCCATATAGCCAGAAAAATCGGGTGGTGGTGAAATTAATATTGTATAATATTGTTCAGATTGAACCAGATGAACCACCCATATAGCCAGAAAGAAAAATCAAAGTGGTGGTGAAACTAATATTGTATAATATTGTTCAGATTGCACCACCCATATACCCAGAAAAATCACTGAACCACCCATATACCCAGAAAAATCACTGAAAAGTGAATGGGGTAGAGTCTTGATTGGGTTAGTGCATTAGCCATTAATAATTGTATTTTCAAAAGGGTCTCTCGGAGCACAATTCCTGCTCCCCAAGACAACTGGACAACCTCCAATGACCAGCCTACAAGTAACAGCCTCCTACTCCGGCGGAGGAGGGAGAGTAGACAATTGACAACCTACAAGTAACAGTAACTGGACAACCTGTGGAATGGTGGTTTGTCAACCGCCCTTTCGTACACCCTTGCATTCATTTCACCAGCTGGACAAGGGGATTCACCCCTGCATTCATTTCACCAGTTGGACAAGAGCCCCTGCCCCTGAATTTCAGATCAACTGGAGGTCAGTCCAAAATGAATGCAAGGGACGATCATGTTCATGAAGTAATTTATATTATGTATGAATGCTAGTGAGCCTTTTTTCATCCCGTTCACTGGATACGACATTATTTATACCACACTATTTTTTATGTATTTACCTGGGTGGAAGTTAATAACAGATACCGCTGCCCGTAAAGTTTGCCCGGCCAGCAGTGTTTAGTCGGCAGAGTTACAGGACACCGCTGCCCACAAAGAACCAGATCGTTAGCCCTTTAGCCTATGCCCACTGCAACTATTTGTTACCACTTATTAAAATGAATTGCAACTACTTAGTTACTTTTTATTTCAAATGAACTGCGATACAAAAAACTTTCTACGTTAATTATCGGTTAATTAAATCAAAGTTAAATTAAGTAAGGCAATAATCTCCAGTGAAATTACTGGAATACGCATCTGCATTTACAGAAACAGTTAAAAATTATGAAAAGAAAAATGTATAATAAAATCCTTCAAAGTTTTAGTTGAAATTACGGCTTTTGGATGTGCAAAAAGGTTAAATATTAGAAGAAGCGTCCACCAAAAGATGGAAAACCAGGATAAGTTGCGTCGAATGTCAGAAACCTTCTAAAGGAAAATGACTACACCACCCCCATCCAGATCGTGCGGTGTAAAATGTGAAGAAAGTCATCGGTATCAGGACTAGTAAATTTCGAACCTGTGACCGAGCTGAACGGTATGGACATGCTCCATCTTGCGACCTCTCTGAGGACAAATACGAGGGCCTACGGAGTAGAGCATACAACGTAGAGAAGAGGGCGCCTCGAACAAAAATATCATTGCTAATTTAATAAAATAAAATAAAATAATTGCATAACACGAAGCCCTAACCTGTTAAAATGGGCTGCACGCGTGTAATGGGAAGGACGACCACAGTTTTCTTTGTATCGACGAGTGTGGCGCAGCAGAGGAACAAGGGACTAGTGTTCGACATGAACCACCGAGGAGACAGGGGAACGAATCACTATGCCACAGAAATCAATCCTACGCTTCCAGGTGGTGAATGCAGAAAATATAGTTCAAACACGTAGATACGATTGGTCAGTGGAGAACATATGGCGAAAAACGTGAAAGTGCTTTTTTGAATATCTTTCATAGGAAAACCTGCACATCCAAAAAGTGACTTGGTTTTAGCAAGGAATATATAAATATAAATATAAAGCTTATAACTATGTCCGATTGAAAAGCCAAACATATTTTTGTAAAAGCTCAAAATAAAATTGGAATAATGGTAAAGCTTATCCCCGACAAAGACCAATGGAATTTCATGACTAAATTTAGAGTTCTAGAGGAGACAAAACCTTGAAAGTGAGGTCGAGTGGAACTTGAACTTGCACATTGCAAAGAAGCCCCTCAGGAGAGAAGACAGTACCAAAAAGGTTGCTATTATAAGGCAACAAGAAACCACCATAACTAAAACCCTAATCTCCTAGCTATCTTTTAAATCTGCCTCTTTGCGATCATAATTGAGTTATTTTATTGCTTTTAAATGGATCTAAACCAACCTCGGTGTAAGACTTAAGTGATTAAAATTAATGAACATTAAGCAAACCTTGTAAAATAAATGCAAATTGAATAACATAAATAAAAATAAGAGGGGAAAAAAAAAAAACAGGAGAGAAAGTTGGATGGATATGAAATCAAAAATCATGGTCGTCGGTCTTCTCCTTCCTCTAATATCATATTCAAGGGTTTTTTTTGTTGCTAGGAGAGCAATGAAAGCTTTGAACCATTATTTTGTTGCTAGGAGAGCAATGAAAGCTTTGAACCATTATTGAAATGAAGAAATTGACCACCATTATTTTCAAGGTTTTTTTGGGCTAAGAAAGCAATGAAAGCTTTGAACCAAAGATTGTTGAAATGAAGAAATTGAGCACTATCATTTTGAAGGGTTTTTTCACCAAGAGAGTAATGAAAGCTTTGAACCAAAGATTGTGGAAATGTAGAAATTGAGCCTCATTTGAAGTCGGTTTTCCCATTTGGGTTTCCAGGGTAAAATCTATGTTCATTGTCATTGATTGTTATGTTTATCATCCTGGAATTCATTTATATGAATGCAAAGATTAGAGCTAATTCATTATGGTTTATTAATATACGTGTATTTGTTCGTTTCTTGTTTAAATTGTTACCTCTAATTGTATTCTAGTAGAAATCAAGAACAACAAAAACATTAGAATGTTGATTATCCAATTCTCATCAAAACCTAAGATCAATGTCTATTATAATGTATATGTTGCTCTAGCTTTCATTATGTGGCCTTTGTATTTAGCAATTAGAATTTATCTATCTGTTTAGAAGTCGTAGAATTGAGGCTTTTGTGATCCATGTCAAAATTACGAGAGATTTTTCACCATAAATCACATAAAATTACATTTGTCAACACGAACCAACTAGTGTGGTTCATGGTCAGGACAAGTTGAAGAAACAGATCTAGCTTAGCCTGTTAAATAGTCTGAGCAGAGACTCCAACGGCTAAAATTTGATTAACGGCTAATTTTTGACGACTTGAGG
>APFE030209914.1:213505-260552 GCA_000404065.3 Pinus taeda
TTTTAACGGGAGGAGAAGGCAGGGATCCAGCAACTGCTTATCTTCCATCTGTCTTCTCTATTGAGATTGTCCGGACTCTTCTCAATCTCAAGGGCTTCCCTAAATTTTCGATGATGGAAATGTGAAACCCTAGCAATAACACTCGCCTCCTCTATGCAAACATGATGCTTGGTACTCTCAGCATGCTCAGCTAAAGCGGAAGACTTGGTCCTCCTATGCTTAAGGTCAGTTGCATGCTCACTAATCCTTTGATTAATGGAGCGACCAGTCTCTCCAATATAGGGGGTCCCACAGGAACAAGGAATCATATAAAACCCTTTCATGTCCTTTGGGTCGATAGGATCCTTTACCGACCTGAGGGATTTACGAATGGTGTTGAGGGTCTAAAGGTCGAGGGGACATTATGCCTCTTAAGAATCCTGGCAATCTTATCAGTGGTCCCCTGGACATACAGATGATGGACACCTGAGACCCGCTCTTTCGGAGTTGTAAGCATACCTAAGTCATTTTCTTACTCCTATGCTTGGATATTGTCATTTTCCTAGTGGATTTAATTTCATCACTTATCAACTAAATCCATAACTAGTCTTCGACAACCCATTCCAATCCTAGTCCATCTAGTTAAATTAGTAATTTAATCTATGTACATATGCAATTTTGTAATTGCTTTTCAATTTCTTAATTGTTGAGGTGAACGTTTCCCTCATTATACTATAATGTCACCACCTAAAGCAATTTTCTTACCTTCTTGTTTGTTTCCTCTCACTCATGCAAATGTATGGCAGTTATATATGTCATATATGTGTTGTGTGGGCCACCCCTAATTCCCTAGATCAATTCATACCTAGGTTGGTTGACATAGTTTATAGTCAATTGATTCATTCCTTAGTCAACTTTATCAATCCTTTGGTTGATTTCCTTAGCTAGTGACTAGAATGCCTAGCCAACCTACTATTTGCTTAGTCAAACCCCATAGCTAGTTGATTGGATTTCCCTATTGCTATTCAACTCATTACTTTGTTGGGTGACCCTACTCAGATAATCGGCCCATTCCTTTCTTGGGCGACTTGACTCTTTTTGGTCGATTTTCTTCTTTTTTGACTAACTAAATCTACCCTAACCGACTTACTTGTTGCTTGGTTGATTGTAAAAGTTGGGTTGACTTCCACATAATCCATCTTCCCTAAACTAGATTGGAGTGGTCATTGATGTGGCACTTGTTTGGCTATAACAAATGAGAAATCAATGGACATGCAACCAATTCGTAAGAGAGGTATGCCTTTGCAATATGGGAGTGGATAGTATAAGATATGGGGTTTAAAATGCTTGGGATGGCTTTGGTGAAGATCCATCATGTAGAAGATTAGTATCTTTTATAAGAGGGTATTTCATTATAAGAAAGTGCACTTAGTCATGTGTAATTTATTCATAACATTGTTGTTGTAAATAAGCTAGAATATTTTAGTAAGTGGCAAAGAGAGAATTCCTTTATAGTTTTCATAGATCCTTACAACTACCACCATCATCCTAATTTCACCATTAATCTATAAGAAGATTACCCAAAGTGTACATGTCTAAATTTCATGTCTCTCAAGTTTTACTACCACTCTAAGCATGCTAGATCAAGTTGATTGATCAATAAGCATCCCTACATGCTTGCTAAAGAATAAGTTATAAGGAAGTTGCAAGTTAGTTTGATGTGTGCAAGGTTACATCGCATTGAAGAAAAATGTGATTGCAAATGTTGCACAGAGAACAAGCCTTATATCCAAGAGGGGAAGAGATATCCTTAGATACATAGAGGACAAAGACCTAGTGACCTTTCTTAGGATAGAGCACTTTGTCCAAGACAAATATGTAGAATAGAAAGTAAATTATGAAAAGGATTAATGTTGGTGAAGAGTATCTGCTATAAGTCCCTCATTTATGAGTCATAAGGTATCAAAGTGTTTGCATCCTTGACCATGACAGAACAACCAAAATTTTGAAGAGAACATTGCATACCTTAACATAGGTTAAACAAATAGAGAAAGGTTGGAAGAGCTAAGGACCAATAATGCTCATATTTGAGAAGAGGACTAGAACTTGAAGGAGTGGGTCAAAGTGGTCAACATAAGGATGGAAAAGAGGCATAAGAACCTTGAGACATCTACCAAACTATTGTCATTGTTAAAGAATAAGTTTGGAGAATGCCAAGTCTTCCTCACTATAGTCATGATAGATTGAGACAATCATATAATGTAGCGTGCACACTTCGGAAAGTGGGTCATCCAGATGGATAGCTAGCAAGAGGATAGGTTCACATAAAGGACAACATATATGAAACAAGAGTTGGTAGAGAAGGAGGAAAATTGGTAAAGGATTCAAGTAGTCGTTATGATCCAAGCACCTTGAAAATGATAAAAATTCAATGAATATAATTCACTTCAAGGTGGAAACATCATTTTACAGTTAATCCAATGTACAAGACAAGATATGATGATCCTAAGACTAGGTCTCCTTGTTTTGTGTGTGTATATATATGTATATATGTATAGTATATATAAATATAGGAGACAAATGGTACAGTTATAATGAAAGGTTCTAATTGACCTACATAATATAATAAATAAACTAATAATAAATTCTCATTAGGAATTACATAGTCCCCTCTTTTTAAAAAAACATCTGCCCTTAAATCTGCAATTAAGGGTGTTTCTTCATAAAAAATTCATTTTCACATTTATATTCTTCAAGAGGCATATACTTCCACTTGATTAGGTATTCCATGATGGTTCTATTCCAAAGAGATAAAGAACATTGATCTATAATTTTTTATGGTTCATGCATCAATTATCCTTCTTCATCTAATTTTGGAAGTTTTGTTTGCATTGGAATAGGTTTTCCCAACACCTTTTTAATGAAAGACACATGAAAATTCTTATGAATGTGAGTAGAAAGAACATCTAAATCATACACCACTCGTCCAATCCTATGAAAAATAATGTAGCATCGATAAAATTTTGGAGTTAATTTCTAGTTCTTCCTTTGTTGGATTATAAATTGTTTATAAGGTTGCAATCTCAAAATACCCAATCACCCTTCTCAAATTGTATTTCACTTCAGTGTTGATCTTATTGCTAATTCATCTTATTTTATGTGATTTTAAAGATTTCCTTAATATTTGTCAAAGTTTCTTTAGTCTTCTTTGTCTATCTCTATTTCTTGTACTTTACATTTATCTTGCAAAGAATATGAGACACTATGAGCTTAATATCCATAAAGGGCCTCAAATAGGGACATTTTAGTATGTGTGATAGGTAATATTATACCACCATTCTTCCAGAGGAAGTCACTTCGCCCATTGACAGTACATGCCTAACAAATAACATCATACATAAACCCCTAAACATTTGTTAACTATCTATGTTTAATCATATATTGTGGATGTTATGTTTAACACACAGCTAGTGTTGTTCCACTCATCTTCCGTAATTCTTTCTAAAAAATTCCTTGTCAAATTTTTGTCTTTGTCACTTGCTATTACTTTAAGAAAACCATGAATTCTATAGATTTTCTAAACACTTTTTCTACTTGGTTTTTTGTATATGCACTTTGAATTCTACAAAAAAAATGCCTATTTGGTGAGTCTATCAATGACCATAAAAATTCCATCCTTATCTAGTAACCTTGTAATAAAATCCACTAATATATTTTCACATATTTGATTAGATACATGTAATGGTTGAAGTAATCCTATATATTTTACCGTCTCTCCTATATTTCTTTGGAAAACCTAACATTTTCATACAATTTTTTAATATCTTTATTCACTCCTTCTCAAAAAAAATCTTCTTTAATCCTTTAATATGTTTTAAGGAACCCTGCCTGTCCTTTCAACAATATTTTATGAGGCTCCCTTAATACTTTTTTCTTCAACTTTTATTGAGGGGATAAAAATATTATACCCTTGTATGAAAGTATATCTCCTCTCCATTCCCACTATTCAATATAGTTCATCTGTTCCTGTAAACATTGTATTTTGTGTTAATTATGTTTTCATTTTTCCATTCGTGACAAGCTTCTATCCACACCAAAATAAACTTAGGGCTTATTCTACTCTAGAAAGAGAATTTGTTACCACATATTCCTTTCCCTTTTGTAGATTATTTCAAACATAAATCCTTTCATTTTTGCTACCCATTCTATTGTTCTTCTTATGAAAATCTTTGCTCCAAAAACTACTTTAGGATATCATGGTCTCTCTTGAATTTAAAGTGCCTCCCAATGAGATATTGTTGTTATTTTTTAATTTCACATAAAATTACTTCCATTTATTTTTCATATGTAGATTTCAGAAAATACCTTCCTTTGATTTACTTGCTTTCAAAAGCCAATGGTGTCCCTTTTTATGTGATTACTACTCCAATTTGTTGTCTTGATGCATCGTGCTCTATTATGAATTCTTTACCAAAATCAAGTATTATCAATAGTAGTGTACAAGGCATAGCCTCCTTTATGAAAGAATTCAAAAGTAGCCTCATCATTCCATACAAATGAATTTTCTTTAAAAGAAATGTAAGTGGTCCTGCAATGTATGCATAATTCCTAACAAAATTTTGAGAGTATTATGTAGTCCCAAAGATCTTCTAGGACTCTTTTTCATAGGGATGAGGCATTTTGTAACAATTTTAGCTTTGGAGGGTCCAGCTTAACTCCTTCATTTGAGACAATATGACCCAATTACTCTACTTCTTGTTTCCCAAAATCATATTTGGATGTTTTGCCATACAATTGGTTTTTTGCAAGATTTTGTAGAAATTTATCAACATGTTTAATGTGGTATATATCTATCTATCTATATATCTATCTATATATAGATATATAGATATAGATATATATGATGGAGTCAAAAAAGCTAATGAAAATTTTCTATAATGGAGTCAAAAAATATTGTCCATAAGGCTTTAAAAAGAAGGAGCATTAGTCAAACCAAAAGGCACGAACAAGCATTCATATTCGCCTTTGTGTGTTCTGAAATTTGATTGATGTCTTATTTTCTTAATATGATATGGTTGTATCCTGATTTAAGATCAAGCTTTGTAGAATAAGTCATTCCAAGAAGCTCATCTAACAACTCATCAATATTTGGGATAGGGAATTTATCCGTAATTGTTATTTTGTTTATATCTCTATAATTAGGACACATCTTCCAAGGATTATCTTTTTTCTCACCATTGTTATTGGAGGTCAAAATGAACTCTCATTGGGTTAAATAATACCTAAATCTAGCATGTCTTATACCATTTTCTCAATCTCCCCTTTTTCATGATGATGATATCTATAAGGCCTTTTATTAGGAGTATTTATGGGTATTAGTTCAATTTAAGTTCATGATCTCTAAATGGAGGTAGACCTTTAGGAATTTCTCGGAAGACCGTATAGTGTTTTTTTTCAAGTTTTCCAAAGGCCCTAGATGATTGTTGTCCTATGTTTCTTTAATTAAATAAATCATATATGAACCTATTTAATCACAAAATCAAATATTTTTTAACATGCGACAATCACACATTTAACTGAAAAATGAACAGTGGAAGTATTAAATGAATAGCACACATGCATAATGTTTTTCCTCTTTAAATCAATGTATCATTCCAATTATCGAAGTTTACCAAGTGCCTCCATAGTTAATTATAACTTAACAATTGTATAGTAAACAAAAATATTATTGAACAAAGAAGTATAACCTATTGAAATAGAATTAAGGCTCTACTGAAGAAAGAAGGAAAAACTACTACTATATAGCTATTCGATGTTGTCGTTTTATGGATTATATCTTGTTTTTTGCTATAATGGATCCACACTTTCTCCTCTCACCTGCTCTCCTTCCTCTTTTTTTCTCCACCTCTCTCAAGTGTTCTCATGTTGTTTCAACTTCTCCCATATTGTTCTATTTATTCTTTGAGAGAGAAACTAATATCTTCAATCCTAGATAATAATTTCTCATATATTAGAAACTAGTGTCCTTAATCATAGTAGCCGCCTTATCTCAACAAGGAGGTGTATGGATAAGATTATAACAAATATAATTCACTAATATGCTAAAATATCTAGAATATTTCATTTAGATTTCCAAGACTAGAAAAATATAGGAAATTTGACTTTCATTTGTATTTATTTAAGTGAAATTACAAGATGTTATTATTTCCCACTTTTACAAGTGGTCACTAGAAGTTGTCTCGAACTACTTGATGCACGTGCACATGTAACCTATGCAAGAATCTCCTTCTAAAGCTATATTTCTTAACACTTCTCTAAGGTGCATTCTAATTCCTCTAGAATATTTGCATAGCCCCACTTAACTTGCATTCAGAATAAAGTTTAACCACAAGTCCTTGTTCTCCTTTTTTATGATCTTTTCCATTCTATGAGAGATGATTAGTTTAGATGGTTTATATTTTAATCCTTTGAATTTATACTAAATTCCTTCCAATATAAATCTCATGAATAATTCATTATAGTTTACAAAAAGTGTACCTAATTTTCTCAACCATTGTATCCCTAGAACAAAATCTACACCTCCAATAGGAATGGCATACATTGAAATTTCTAAATTATAATATTCCATACTCAATTTAAAGTTTTGGCATTTCGCACACAATCAATGCTCCCTCCATCAGTAACCAATTCTTGAAAATTTGTCATTGGATGTATAAAACAATTGAATAACTCTACTAATATTTTATCAATGAAGTGATGGTTACCACCAAAGTCAATAAGCATTATGACCTTTTGCTTCTTAATGTAACCTACAATATTTATGGCTTGAGGTGCTAACAAACCTACCAATGCATGAACATATATTTCACACCTATCTAAATCAAGGTTGTGCACAATTTTATCCTCTATTTCCTATTATTTCAAGTTGACAAGTTATTCCTCATTGCTTTGTGTAGATGCCCCCATTTCCTCTTCATCATTATTTTCTAGGGTGGCTGATTTTGTTTCTTAACATTGACACCCTTTTTCCCATTTGTTGTTATAAGTTAAGCATAGTCCTTTTTCTCTTCTTTCCTCCATTTCTTTCTATGATATTTGAGTAGGTTTAGGTAGGGTTGTTTTATGAACCCCAAACAATCTTTGCTTCCTACATATGTTCCAATGAAAAGAAATTTGTATAGCTTCCATATTATTTTTAGGACATTTTAGGAAAGACTCATGTTTAATGTATTCTTTTAATCAACCCATGTAAGCATCCAACAAATGTTCATCACTAATGTTATCCATCCCTGTGGTTAATACCTAAAATTATGAATTATAATATTTAGTATTACTTAATTGATTCTTGTGAATTGAATGAAGTAGTCTTGCTCTTAAAGTTTTCGATATGATGCTTGTAAGCGCCTTGTAAAAAAACCCAAATTATAATTATAAGAATGGGGCTTTCTTTTAACTACCTAATGATAGGGTTTTATCTCAAAATTCAAAATTTTTATGTGAATTATTTTCTTATCCTCCATAATTTATGTAATTCAAAATATTGTTTTGTTTGGTTCACCCAAGTAAAGACATGTGTTCCATCCAACTTCTTTATTTCAGCCTTGGTAAATTTCTCTCCCTTTGGAAACCATCCATAAGTAATTCCATTATTCTAGTTAAAACCCCCTAAAATATTCTTATTATTGTAAATTTGTTAAACCTAAGTACTCCCTTTATTTTCATGAGTCTCTTTGATCACATTATCAATTTTATGGATCCTCCTATCTAGGGATTGTATGATAAATTTTAGGGAGCCTTTAAAATGTTCCTTATTTTCATCCATCTTGCGTTCCAATTGCTTCAACTTTCCATCCATGTTTCATCTATTTATGTTTGAATATTGATCAAATCAAGTTTTTTCGCTTACCTATCATTCAATTTATTGATTTGACTATCCAATTTGGATAGATGGTTTTCTATCTCTTCATTTTCTTCAGAAGTCAAGGAGGAACTTGTAGGAGGTTCAATTGATTACATAAATTTTGGATATTTCTTTGGAGTCATGGGAAATAGTTATTGGTCCTAAGTACAAGGGAGTGTTAGGTGTTATAACTCTATGTTATACATGCAAGGTCTAACAATAGTACTCATCCCAATATCTTAGGACCTTATCTAAGAAGGCCAAATCATACCCTTATCCATATGACTACTTAGGTACCACACAATAGTCCCCTTGAGTGTTATTCTCAATGTAATATAGCAACAAGATAGTTGAATAGCTTATCTAAAGTTAGTTTTAAGTATACCTAGGAAAATTCCTATGTAACTAAAGACACGTGGAAGTGAGATTCTTTATATAAGTATTGTTTAATGTAGTAATACTCGAAGGAGTGCCAATAAAGGCTATAGGGGTTTCCAACAAGGTGAAACTCTGTCCAGTTCCTATGTGTATTCTTTCATACAATACTTTTACTCAATGAGTGATAGATCATTGTGTTATTTAAATATGTAAAAAAAATCTAAAACAAATTTTAAAATGAGGTTCTGACCCTACAAAAAATGTTTAAAATCACCCAAACTTCCACAAGATATATCTCGTGTCAAAATCTAAAAAAATAATCCACATTCCATTTGTTATGCCTCCATAGGTTTCTAAAAAAATCATAATCTGAAACTTCACTTAAAAAATTTAGAGAAAATCTCTTTTAAAACTAATATTAAGATTAGTTAGAGACCCTATCTTCCATATATAATATCTATGAAAGTAATATTAACGAAAATTTAAGATTATGTTCACATATATTATGATATGTCTCTTCAGTCTCCAAAAAATCCATTATCTGAAATCTCCATGAAGAGAAGTTATTAAAAAAAAAAAATGTCTCATTTGACAGTAATTGTAGGATTGGTGATCACAAACCTTAACTTCCATAGGATATATCTCTAAAATATAGCAAAACAAAACCTGAAATTTTGACAACTTGTACTTCACTATTTCTTCTCATATATCCAATATAGTAAAACAGAACCTAAAATTTTGATAACATGTACTTCACTATTTCTTCTCACTCCTAAAAACATTTTCTATCTTAACCTTCTAACAAAACAAATTATAGTGAAAATTTTGAATGTCTTGATAGAAGAAAAAAGCATAGGATTGTATGCTCTTATTACCAAATGTTATGATCCAAGTGGCTTGAAAATGATAAAAGGTCAATGAATACAATCCACTTGAAGGGGGCAACCTCCTTTTACAATTAATCCAATGTAAAAGATAAGGTATAATGATCCTAGGATTAGCTCTCATTGGTATAAATATGGAAGATAAAGGGTACACTTATAATGAAAATGTGCAATGCAAGGTTCTAGCTAACCTACTAATCAAACAAATGAATTAATAATGAATGCTTACTAGGGCCTAAGAAATAGTTGTCTAATAGCACCAAGAAGCAAGGGTACAATCCAATGATATTTCCCAAGTTAGCATCATGATTGAGACCACTCTAGTAAGTTCAACTTCCATAGACATTTCTCAAGAGTATCTTGGTGAATTGGAAAAGCCTATATAAAAGGAATTGGGTCTAAACTCTTAAGATATATGGGATATGATGGAAAAGGGATAGGAAAGAAAACACATGACATCCCAATCCCATTATAGCTACACCATGGGTCAATATTGAAGGCATAAGTTTTAATGGAAGAGAGGAAAAGGACAAACCAAGCCCACATTTTTAAAGGATAAATACATGATGGACTTGGCCTACTCATTAAGATAAATAAAATCAATATATTAAAGTGTAAACCCACTACCACTCCAGCCTTCTTATAACATATTAAAGAAGGGAAACTATTAATTTTAGGTATGTTCTATGCTAGAGCAATTTATTTCAATTTCTTTTCCACATTAGCAATCACACCAGCATAAAGTAAACTACAGATAGAACATAAATATAAATCACAGAAGACAAGCCAAGACAAGAGGACACAAGATGTGGCGCTAGCTAGGGACAAACCCCAATGTGCCGAAACCCTTGATCAATTCTTCTTTTATGTTCTTCAAAGTTCAGCGGAGAAAGTGAGAGAGATAGTACATTTACAATAGAAGTCAATCACTTTGACTTTTGATATCGGCATGAGACCAGTTGAAGTTATATTGCTTCAACTTATTCTCTAAGGTGACTCGTTCACCTATCATAGTGTTTCATCTCGTCTATTTGCTGCACATTACCGTGTGACCCCTTGTTGTACTGTCACATGTGTTGAACCTTGATGACTGAGCTGCTCTCATCTTCATGCTACTCATCATGCTGCATCTTCCATGGTCTTATTCATCATCAAGCTACCCATGCTCATGATCTCATTCATCATTATGTTGCCCATGCTCATATCATCATGCATCATTATGTTGCATGCTCATATAATCATGTTGCTTATTATGCTGCCCATGATCTCATACATCATGCTACCTTCCTTCGGAGATAGATGCTCCGACTGTTTTGGCAGTTCCCAGTAGTTCCGGCTTTTCCGGCAGTTCCGATAGTTCTGGCATTTCCGGCTTTTCCAACTTTTCTAGCTTTTTCGGTATTTCCAGCTTTTCTAGAATTTCCAACTTTTCTGACAATTCTGGTTTTTCCAGCAGTTCCGACAGTTCCGTTTTTTCCGGCAGTTCCTGCTTTTCTGGATTTTTCAGTTTTTCTAGCTTTTCTAGCTTTTCCAGCAGTTCCAGCTTTTCTAGCTTTTTCGGCTACTCCGGAAGTTTTGGTAGTTCCACATTTTCTGGCAGTTTCGGCTTTTCCTTAGGATCTCTCCTCCTACTAAAACCCAAAGACAAGTAGAGAGAGGAAGAGATCCAAGTGTGTGTAGAAATCACTTGAAGTACTCTTCTATTTATACTAAAACGTAGAGGTTGAATAGACATGACTGTTGGGCTTCTGAGCCTACATAAGTTGTTGGTCGACTTAACAATTTGTCCATAACATAAATAAATTCATAACTTCATAAATTCTTATCGGAATCGGATGATCTTTAGATCAATCCTACACATCTCAATGAGAGGGATCCAATAAAAATATCAACTACCATAAACAATATGACCCACATGGAGTTTGTCCCTAGTTGCCAATTTTAACACTCCCTCTCAACTAGGGAGAACTCCATCCCCTGATCCATACTATCTCTGCTATCAGTGCTCTGCACTAATCTACTCAGCTCTGGTGGCTCTGCTTTGCTCTGGTCAGCTCTGTTGGCTTTGCTCAACTCTGTTAGCTCTGCTCTGCTCATCTCTGCTGGCTCTGCTCAGCTCTGTTGGCTCTGTTGGCTCTTCTCAGCTCTGCTGGCTCTGCTTTGCTCTGCTCTGCTCAACTTAGCTCTGCTGAACCATGGAGAAGAAGAACTAATCGAGAATGTGTCATACCATTCTCCACTGACCCGAAGTCAGTCTCAGAGTGTGTACCACTGGTCCCAGACCAGTCCTCAATCGACCCGAAGTCAATGTCATATTAGGTACAACTCCTACCATTGGTCCCAGACCAATACTCTACTGAATCGAAGTCAGTCTCAGAGTATGTACCACTGGTCCTAGACTAGTCCTCAACCGACCCGAAGCCAGTGTCATAGTGGTACAAATCATACCACTAGTCCCAGACTAGTATCATTGATCCCAGATCAATGAAGGTCATCCTAGCATAGGGAGTACAGTAGATACAGTGATGCATCCATCGGTATTACTATGGTCCCTATCCTCATTTCCCTGCTCATTGATCAAATGAGAGGTACTTCCCATGAGTCCCAGACTGCATGGGTAAGATGCCTCGACAGGAGAACTTAATCAATCTTGTCCTCATAGGAGAACTAATCATCCTGCTACACAATCACCATGGAGAACACATCATCCAGGCCTCGCAGGAGAACAAATCATCTTGCTACATAATCGTCATGGAGAACACATCGTCCAGACCTCACAGGAGAACTAATCATCCTACTACACAATCGTCATGGAGAACACATCATCTAGACCTCACAGGAGAATTAATCATCCTGCTACACAATCGTCATGGAGAACACATCATCCAGACCTCATAGGATAATTAATCACCCTACTACACAATCATCATGGAGAACACATCATCTAGACCTCATAGGAGAATTAATCATCCTGCTACACAATTTTCATGGAGAACACATAATCCATACCTCGTAGGAGAATTAATCATCCTTCTACACAATCGTCATGGAGAACACATCATCCACACCTCACAGGAGAATTAATCATCCTGCTACACAAGAGAGCGAATCATCATGTCCCACAAGAGAGCGAATCATCTTGTTCACAGGAGAGCGAATCATCCTGTCCACAGGAGAGCGAATCATCCTATCCCACAAGAGAATGAATAATCTTGTCCCACAAGAGAGCAAATCATCTTGTCCACAGGAGAGTGAATCATCCTGTCTACAGGAGAGCGAATCATCCTGTCCCAGTGCGCACCACCATGGGAGGTTGAGTCACCTTGTGGTCGTATGTTGCTCCAGTAAGAACCACAAGCCCCCAGAGCTCCCAGAGCTCAATGTATGCAACATGTAGGAACCTTGTACAAGGGTCTCTTGACGACTCCAAGTCATTCGGGAAAATCACAGATTTGATCTTTCCACCAGGGCTTAGACAAATTGTAGTGACCTGTACATCATCTCATAGCGATGGAGCTTCCTTTCTCATAGACTTACCATATCCCAGATAAGGTAGTATATGATGTCTATCTGCGGGAGCAATCGTCGAATACGGGATTCCTCAATAATCAAATCCCACCTCTAGTTGTCACAGAGAATCACAGTGGTATAAACAGCTCACTTGAAGAGATTCCCCAACCAGGCAGCTTCATACGAGATCATACTCGTAGATATGTGTCCAGTCTCAACGGTGCTTATAACAACCGACTTCTGCTTCCTGCTCATCCATGATATCGAAGAAGAATCCAAATAGAAACAGCATTAAGAAGTGCTCTAGTGACCCTCCAAACTACCTGCCCAATCAGCGTTCGAATAATCATGCAGTTTCATATTTCTGGCAGTGTATCCCAATCCATGAGAGATTGTGCCCCGAAGAGATATCAGAAGATTCTTGGCACCAATCTAGTGAGGTTCAACCAAATATGAGCTCACCATGTAACTGCATAACATATGTTTGGGCGGAAGTTCACCAAGAACATCAACGCAAATGAGTATAAGATTCAGAGGCATTTCCCAAATCTGGTTCGACATCACTACCATATAACTTCTGAAAGTTAAGATCCTCGAGGTAGTCATAGGCTTGCAGTTCACCATTCCACATCTGGAATCCAACTCCCTCTTACTTCTGCAAATGAGAGGGTCTACACTTGTTAGAAGTAGGTCGTCCTCATAAGGTGCTGGTATGAGAGGTCTATCATCCACAACCTTTGGATGGTTTGGATCCGTTTCACTGCTAGTGAATCTCAGCTTTATTAGATAGCTATCGATCCTCTCATACTATGCTCGGGGTGTTTTGCCTCAAGCCATAGAGGGCTTTCTTATATGCAAGATTCCTAATTATCAATCTCAGACCCCTTGGGTCGTTCCAGACCCATGGACCTACCACATGAGGGGAAAGGTCCCCTTGTAAGATTTTCCTTCGGTACATCTCAGACATGTACTTTCATGCTCCTTTTGAATTTAGGCATCCCTGTCACCATCTGACTCACAGACCTTCGATGCTACGTGATAATGGACATGGTCCTTAGTGGACTTCCTGCAATTTGATACAACCCTGAACTCAAAAACATATTTGAAAATCCTTATTCCAAACACGTAACTTTCCATCGATGAGTGCCACCCTGAAACCTTTGACTTCCATTTCCGATATGGAGACAAGGTTCTTCTTGCGATCAGGTACATAAAAGTGATTCAAGGTTCCTTGCTTTCTTTGAAGATTCGACCATTTCCTTGATGACCTACATTACCTTCAGGCACTCCTTCACATAATGGCTGAACTTATTGCAACCAAGGCATCCGCCTTTCCTTCCACCCTTAGATCTGAACTTCCCAATGAAGTGATATTTAGATGGGCCATCAGAAACTTCTGCTACGTCATTCTGATAATATGTTCTGCTTTGACTTCACCCTTTGTGAACTTAGAAGAGAGATGTGGAACCCATTGATCCTTGTGTCTTGTCCCTATTGTCTTTGGTGATTGCTCTTCACTCTTGCTTGGGCATTGTCTTCACCTCAGCTCTGATACCATGTTAATTTTAGGTATGTTCTATGCTAGAGCAATTTATTTCAATTTCTTTTCCACATTAGCAATCACATCAACATAAAGTAAATTGTAGCTAGAACATAAATATAAATCGCAGAAGACAAACCAAGACAAGAGGACACAAGATGTGGCGCTAGCCAGGGACAAACCCCAATGTGGGGAACCCTTGATCAATTGTTCTTTTATGTTCTTCAAAGTTTAACAAAGAAAGTGAGAGAGATAGTACATTTACAATAGAAGTCAATCACTTTGACTTTTGATATCGGCATGAGATCAGTTGAAGACATATTGCTTCAACTGATTCTCTAAGGTGACTCGTTCACCTATCATAGTGCTGCATCTTGTCTATTTGTTGCACATTACCATGTGACACCTTGCTCTACTGTCACATGTGTTGAACCTTGATGACTGAGCTGCTCTCATCTTCATGATGCATCTTCTATGGTCTTATTCATCATCAAGTTGTCCATGCTCATGATCTCATTCATCATTATGTTGCCCATGCTCATATCATCATGCATCATTATGCTGCCCATGCTCATATCATCATGATTCTTATTATGTTTCCCATGATCTCGTACATCATGTTGCCTTCCTTCGGAGACAAATGCTCTGGTTGTTTCGGTAGTTCCTGGTAGTTTTGGCTTTTCCAGAAGTTCCGGCTTTTCTGGCAATTCCGACAGTTCCGACATTTCCGGTTTTTCCAGTATTTCCGGCTTTTCTGACGTTTTTGGATTTTCCGGCAGTTCTAGCTTTTCTGGCAATTCCAACTTTTCTGGCTTTTCTGGATTTTCCAACAATTCCAACTTTTCTGGCTATTCCGGCTTTTCCGGCAGTTCCGGTTTTTCCGTCTTTTCTGGCTTTTCCTTAGGATATCTCCTCCCACTAAAACCCAAAGACAAGTAGAGAGAGGAAGAGATCCAAGTGTGTGTAGAAATGACTTGAAGTCCTCTTCTATTTATACTAAAACGTAGAGGTTGAATAGACATGACTGTTGGGCTCCTGAGCCCACATAAGTTGCTGGTTGACTTAACAATTTGTCCATAACATAAATAAATTCATAACTTCATAAACACTTATCGAAATCGGATGATATTTAGATCAATCCTACACCTCTTAATGAGAGGGATCCAATAAAAATATCAAATGCCATAAATAATATGACCCACATGGAGTTTGGCCCTAGTTGCCAATTTTAACAGAAACTATGAGAATAAATTTAAGATTGGACCTGCACTACCACTTGGAATATGGAACAAACCAATCAATCAGGGTAAGAATAAGAAGAAGACCAAGAAGTATTCATCAAATTAGACATACCTTGTTTTTCATTGTTGCAAACAGAGAGGTTGTAATTCTATGAGTTGTTGGCACTCAAAGGTGTGTTGATTTTGTGGAAAGAAAATTCATCAAGTGGCATCTTGCTAGAATAATCAAGTTGCATTCCATAGGTCAAATTGTTGCAATACAATAGTGAAATTAGAAGCACTTGGACAGGAGGAGTATGATAGGTATTCCCTATAGTAGTAGTAAGAACTTTTCTCACCGCTACACATTGATTTGACATTGGAAAGGGAAGTGTTGGGAACTTCATCCAAAGGTTCATCCTAAAAACTCCATAATAAAGAGGAGTGTGGAGAGTAGTGAGACAAATAAGGGTGATAACAGTTTCCCCTTGATGTGTGATGTTAGGATCAGATCGTATAGTCAAAATACATCATGGTTTTCATATGCTACCCTTTTTTCTCGTTAACATAGTTGAGTAGACACCCCATGCTAGGGCAAGGGATGGTAAAGAGGATGAATATTTCCTTGCATATATATCCCAAAGAGAAGAATTTTTCCAAGGACTCGAAGCAACGTAAGAGATTAGCCTCATCAACAAATCAAGAAGTGCTTTAATGGAAGAAGGAGCGAGTGGAGAAGGAATTTAAGCATGGGCTAACATCTCTTTCAATGTGGGTTGGTTGATAAATGGCTCACTATTGAATGAATTGAATTTCTAGTGATCAAGAATCCTACAACCAACATGTAGGCATATGCAATATGGTCATTCAATTAACATGGGAATAGAGAGTGATCCCATGCAACGAAACAACTCATCATGGTATATGAATGTTGCCACACTTCCCTTGAGAAGTTGTTACATGATAGAAATATGTCAAGGTCACACTAAACATGAATACCAACACTCAAATTGGCTTAATTACTATCAATATGGACTATGTCACTATCTCCAAGAATAAGAGGGAGATGGGAATTAGTGCTAAGACTATAGTTTGGATCTAGAGATCATTTAAAGTTGAGAGCTAGTTAATAGAATTTTCCATTGCAAAAACGAGTGAGCCATCAATAAAAACTAAAGCCATAGTTATGACTAGAGCTAGATCCAAAGTTAAAGATGTTAGGATCCAAAGTTCGAACCACGTTCCAAATAAAAATACAAAATGAATATTTATCCATATTAGTTTTGGTTTCAGTTTCGTTGAGTTTTTAGGGACAAAAAAACCTTCTTTATGAGGATATGTGATATGAAATGGATCTAAATCCAATAATTGTTGTAAGAATTGGTACCTATTATTGTAGCAAAGGAATTTTTATTTAAATAAATTTGTAAATAAGTATGAAGAAGAAAACAAAAAAAATAAAAATAAAAATGTATGCAAAAAAATATATGTATTATAGTTGTAATGTTAAAGTGACAGAGTATGAAGTCGTATTAAAATGGATGAGCACTTTAAAATTAGAAATATTAAATAAATAAGTAGAAGTTCAAAGAGTGTATCTTGAATTCCAGTGCCATTGTTGATTGGTGGGATTTTTGATCTAACAGTGTAGATCAAGTGTGTATGGCCCCCCACCTTTGGTTGATGTTTAGCAGGAATGGGGGGACGACAATCCAAAATGGAACCAACCCCCATCATAAATCAACGACTCAAATATATTGCAGGGCCCCCCTTATGAAAAGTCCAAAACCACCAAGGGGGATGCAATACCATTGGATCACCACAAGTGTTTTCCGATGTTGACATGGCCACATAATAAAGCAAATGATTAAAGGATTAAAGGGACAGATAAGAGCCATGACAAAGCCACATATGCATAGAAAAAGAAAGAACAATGATAGGCCGTCTGAGGTGGATAGATGACGTAGCATTCCCAATGTGATGTCATGATTATGTCATCACTAATGTCACTAAAATATTTTAAAATTGTGCCCAAAAAATGTAAAACAAACAAGATGAAAAAGCTTAGGTGAAGTTTTAAAGGGCGGAATCACATTTGAGAAGATGCGCAGAGAATTCCAGTTATGGTGGAAATTGAAGAATATGTTCCTGATGAAGTCAAATTATCAAAAATTTATAGAGTTGGATGCAGCTTTTAGAAGAATGGTTGGGTTCCAATACCTAGTAGACGACTAGTGGAACCACTTTAGCATAGTTTGCAATTATAACTCTTGGGAACCTTGTTTCAGATTTCCTCGTGAAGGCTTAGTCAATATGGCATAATCAAACCACCAAACATTTAGAATTTTGTAATTTTACTTAGATTAATGATTTGTAAATGTTATTTTAGTACTTTAGTTATAGTTATTTTGATAGTTTCCAAGGGTAACTAAAGCACTGACGATTCAATTTTGTATAAAAACAAGGGAGCCACTGCCGTGGCGGTAGTCCCTGCCGGGGTCTGCCACAACAACACAATACAAACGCTCTGTGCAACATGTCTACACACTCAATATAATTATCATATGTCCAATTATTCTAGTAATTCATGCTCATAAGTTCACTCTATTACTTAGCATATTAAGAGATCATAAAACTGTTTGGTTTGAACCAAGTGCCCATCACTTATTCTGTAGCTTGCGCTAGAAAAAGGTTTTCGTAGATCAATGTAGTTATGTCCAAAAGGAGTCTTGAATAAAGAAAACAAAGTGCCTAGCTTTCTGTTTCGCTAAAAACTTGCCTTCGTCGAACAAACTTGCTACCTTCCCTGAAAGATCTTGTTGTCTGCATGGCGTTGCAAATTTAGTGTGTAATTTGTTCTCTGGAGAATTTGGGAACTATTGATTCTGTCCTTGGAAGAGAGCGCAGAGAAACTACAGCTCTTTTCCGCGAGGTCTTTATTCAGAAAAGCTGGAGACTGTGATGCAGAGAATTTTTGCCTTCTAACATGCCCTTGAAACCCTTGGGCATGCATCAGAGATGTGGATATTGGATTAGCTCCATCCATCTCCAGCCTGACAATTTCGTCAGCCGCTGCATAGAGAAAATCCCATGCATCAATATTATTTGTCAAATGAGTTGTTGGCGGGGATGAGACTTGTGAAGGACCCTTCGAGCTTCCCCTAGACCAACTGCCAACTGCAGATAAGGTAGACTGCGGAGACCTTGCCAGACTATTTGACTGCAAATCAAGTTTTACTAAAAGAATTAGATATTATGTGTATGCTATAGGCTTAAATGAACAATCATATAAAAGAGTCTGGCATATTGTAGATATTAAGTACTCGGAAAAAAGAATAAGACTTCAATACAATACCTTGTTTGCACCCTCTTTTGCAAACATCTTCTGCCTGCACGCCCACTGAGAAGACTGATTCATATCACTGTTTTCATCATCATCAAGCATGGCATGAGCAATCTGGCTGGCCAAACCAGCCATGTAGTCATCTTAAATCTAAATTAAGTCATTATTTTTAAATCTATGAAATCAAAAAATAAAACAAAACTCCTTAAAGTTTTGTAATCCAAGCAAGTAAATACGAACAAATGTGAAGATGATAATATCACGCGTCAAAAAGACAATGCCACCTTTCTTATATCTGTCAAAAGGACTCTGCCATGTTTCATATATTTTTCATGCAGTTCAATGTAAAAGAGCATGTTGTTCACTTTTATTCGAGACTGGTTCATAAAACTCTCTGCTTATGCATAAGCGTTGTCGTTTGCTGCACTTCGTCCCTGCTTTATTGTTATCTGTCTGTAAATGGACTCCATCAACGCCCCTCACCTTCCCGAGGTTGGCTTATGGTGGCTACAGAGGCCGAAGTTAGAGAGGTTGCATATCCAGTTTAAGAATAAATGCAAGAATTTGTTCAATCCGAGAAAAAGGTATGTAATTGTTTTCCCAATTCACCCTGTTTCAATTCCCAAGCTATTCACCTCTGAAAGAGATAGAGGTTCGACCCAAATCAAGGTAAATCGTATAAGGAAACTAAGTTGTTTTCGCACCTTGGGTTCCATTTAGAACTATAGACAACGCCCAAAATTCATTCTCTGCAATCTCCATCCAATCGATAAATCCCTTAGTCCCTTGTGTTACGCTTTAATTAGCCAAAAAGAGAGATTCAAATTTATATCCATTAAGAATCTTTGTTTCGGAGAAGCTGCTCTCACGAGCAAAAGAAAATAGAAAACTAAATAAAACCGTCAAATTCCCTACCAGTTGCAAAGGATTATATAAATATGTTCTGAATTGGAATTCTAGAATTCATTACGCTAAAGTTTATGAAATTTCTTTGTATGGGAATAGCTTAAGATATCTTGTCTTTTTAATGTAAAATGCTTGTCTTTATAATGTAGAATGCTTAAAAAATTGTAGATAATTGCAGAACTGACCTTTAATTTCCCCTCGTGTCCATTTATTGCCCAAGTGCACACATGTTGTACACAAATTGCACAAATTGCGTTAATCTAGATCATGGTTCTGTTCTAGTAGTTCAATATGATAACACTTCAGGAAATTAAAAGAAGAAAGATCAAGAAATCAAATACATATTGAAACTGCTTCACAGGGGTGAAGCTCTGAAGCATCTGGGCACCTGCATCTATCAAGTGGGATCCCACGGTGCATGGCTTCCCTGGCACATCTTCTGGTAATTTCCCCTCGTGTCCATATATTGCCCAAGTGCACACATGTTGTACACAAATTGCGTTAATCTAGATCATGTTCTATTCTAGTAATTCAATATGATAACACTTCAAGAAATTAAAAGAAGAAAGATCAAGAAATCAAATACCTGTTGAAACTGCTTCACAGGGGTGAAGCTCTGAAGCATCTGGGCACCTGCATCTATCAAGTGGGATCCCACGGTGCGTGGCTTCCCTGGCACATATTCTGGGGTTGAAGCTATGTAACCAGAAGATGGTTTCTCGCTCGATGTCATGTTGATGGATAAACACACACTAATATTTTCCTCAGCTAAAAATTCAATTACAGAGACAAGGAATAGAAGAACACAATAAGGAACAAGCATAGAAGGTAGGTTGCCAGAGTCAATTTAGCTTGAAATCTCAGCCACAGCTACGTGACATGCATGAAACACTTGGCTTCCTCTCTAACTTTGCTAACCCAACACGTGGTTTCATCTTAATAAAAAGTGGCCCCAACTGGACTTTGGATAATATGAAGGCACGAAAAAATCACTGCTGCCTGAACTTTGGATATAAAATGAAGTGCAACATAATTTTTTTTTGGATATAAACAAACTTTGTAATTAAAATGCAAGGTGCCAGAAAAATTTGTATATAAAAAAGTTACCACAATATTTCTATATCGGGCCGCGTGAAGGCCGTAATAAGAGGTAGAATATTTTTCAAAGGAAAACTTTGGTTAAAATTTCAGTGAATGACATTGTCAGCATTAAACTTTGGTTAAAATACGTATAGGCGGAAAAAAAATCGGTCAAAAGATGAATTAATGCAGGGTCAACGATCAATCGATCACTATAGTGCTGCTAAAGGCAGGGACTAATAAGTAAAAAACCTAGGAAATGGGTTTGGAAGTTTTGAAAATTTGGCATATTTTATTGGGATATACCGAGACAATTTTGGAGATATCAATAAAGATTCTAGTTTCCATATTATTTGTAGTCTATCTTTCATGCGTATGTTATCTTTTTCAAAGTTCTTTTTTCAATATTATGTTATTCAAAGTCTAGGATAAATTATAACAATCAAAATAACATATAATCCATTTTTGAAATAAAATTTGCATATGTTAAATTTACAAGTATGCATAAGATTCAATGTGTTTTGAATGCACTTGTGGTTTTATGTGGATTGAAGTAGTATAGTTTCAGATGATTAAGGAACATATTTATTATCTCATTGAATTCTTAAACATTCAACATAATTCTTTTTAGGTTTTAGTTTCTTGGATTCTTAACTGCCCAAGGAATTAATTCCCCTTCTTATATATTCTATCACACTTTAAAAGCCTTTTGTCTACAACACTCTGAAACTAGCCTATTGAATTCAAAGAAAAAGTTTTCAGGGGTCAAGACATATTTCCAATCCATTCAACCACCAAACAATTTATTTTTGTAAATCAATCAGTTACTTTGATTCCTTGACACTTATTCCCTAGCCAGTAATTGTCTCTAGGGAACAACATCAAATTTGACGTCATTATGAAGGAACAGAGAAATAAAATATTTTCCCCTACCAAACAATTGGTTCTTCCTTGTTGGTGAACAAGGGAAAAAAGTTGGCTAATAACATTAATCGAGTGAACTCTACTAGAAAGTTGGCTACGGGAAGGAAAAATACACGTAGTAACCCTAATCCAAAAAGTGTTCCAATGTTATTAGATCCTAAAATATTAGTCCAAAAAAGGGTTTGGAGATAAAATCATGTTTCAAGCCATAACGACTCATATGATGGAAATCTTAGTCATGTTAGTGAAAGCCCCAAAATTTATGAAGAAACACCAAAGCCAACTTTGAGAGCATTCGAGTTGCTTGAAAAAGGTATTTCTCTAGAAACAACAGTTTTTTTTATAGTTTTGGAGTTGTAAAAGACCCTTCATTTTTATTTTTTGAATTAAAGACTAAAATTGAAGTCCCAAAATAAATTTCCTTTGTTTTTTTTAATTCATCTGAAGGAGAAGGAATCAAAAGAGTTAATCATCCTTTGGAGGAAAAGGTCCCAATAATAGTTCCATAGATAACTACTTCATGAAATACAATGGTTGCACAAAATGTAGATTATTTAGTTGTTGCACAATATGCACCTATTATATTGACTCAAAATCCACATGATATGCCTCAAGGATATCTTAAGCACTTCCTAGGTATAATGGAAAGGATGGGAAGACTATGGAAGAGCATCGTGTAGTTTTTCTAAATTTTGCTGAAAATATGAATGTTGAAGAGGAGGATGTGTATATGAAATTATTTATGCAATATTTGGAAGGAGAAGTATGTACATGGTCCAGACATCTTGCTATTGGATCTATTACTTCAAGGACCATATTAGCTTATACTTTCCTTAAACAATGGAATGAAAAGAAGGATCATTTTCATTATTGGACAAAATTTAACTCAAAAGGACAAATGGTGAATCAATTTATAACTTCATTAAGAGGTTTAATAAAAAAATTAATAAGTTTGCAAATGAAATCAAGCCTTTTGTAACATGAGCCAGAGTTAATTTTTCATAAGCATTTGATTCTAATTTTTCTTTGATGCTAAGAGAAAGGAGGTTTGACATTTTAGCTAGAATGCAAACTTATGCAGTTGAAATTGAGTCAAACGTGTTGCATTAGGGAAGCTAAATGCTAAGCTAGTTCTTGTTGAAAGTAAAAAGGGAAAAGAAGAAGTTGGACCTTCTAGTGCCAAAAAATATTTACAGGAGCAAGAGCTTGATGAAATAGCTCAAATGATCAAAAATTTATCAAATAAGATGGCCATAATGGAATTGGAGGGTAAAAACCCACCAAGGCAGAATCCTAAGTGAGAGAACAAAAACACAAATCAATTTAGGAGACCCTTTCATCCATATATTCTACAAAGAGAGAGAAGAAATACATATGATTAAGTGACATTACTTGTTGGGAAACCTCTAATGGCCTATGGAGCCTTAAGCTCCCACCCACATACATTTCTGACTTCATAGTTATATTACACATAGCAATTCAACATGGAGAAATTCATAAATATGAAGTGAATGTATATCTATATACAACCAAGGTTGGATTTTCCATTTCAAAACATACAACACCTAGAAATTCTCACTTAGCATAAGAGGAAGGATTTAGTTGCATACAATATTCATAAAAGGATTTTCATTTATTTTTAAAGTAAGCCGTGTGATTTTCTCAACTCACTATTCTTCATACTTATTCAATATAACATCACAGTGACCTTCGACCTACTATTTTCACACAAATGCAGTGAACCCAACATAGCATTTAAATATAAAGCCTTGAATAACATTATTATTTCATATGCAAAGAAGGAAAATACACTTATCTCTTCCACTTAATCATGTTTAAAATTTAAGAAGGGATGGCCACTCTCCACCTAACCATAGGCAGAACTACACTGCAAATTTGTTACAGCTAGCCATCCCTAAGCCAAATCAAGTTCTAAAGGATGATTCACTCAGGGTATTGTTGAAAAATGTGTAACTAGGTTCGGTCTTCATAAATATGTAATGCACTTTTTTATTCTTGCATATTGTAAAATGAAAGAAAAAATCATTATTATTGTTTTTGGAGCATGGGTTTCATGCTCAAGGTGTTTTATTTTAGAGTTCCAGCACCCATTGAGTGCTTCTACGGTTTTTCCTAAGTCAAGAAGTCAAAAGAGTCATTATCATATGTTGAAAACCCCATCGGGCACATTGTAACTTATAAAAATAATTAATTTTGTATTTAAAAGTGTCTACCTTTCAAGGCCAGGTATGCCTGCCAGCTAACAAGACAACCTATTTTGAGGAACTTCATCCACCTTGGAAGCCTATATATAAGAGGGAATTCGACCTCCTAGAGACACAATTCATTCTCTAATCAAGTAAGTGAAGGAGAAGAAGAAAAAGATTAACAAAGAAGGAGAAGGACAAGGATCAAGTGTTTGGGATATTTAATCTCTCTCTCTCTCTCTTCACACATGTGAAGAAAGGAAGCTAGGGTTTATGTTTTTGGGTTAGAGTTTTGTTGTTGCAGGATCGAACTTGGAAAAGGAGCATAAATAAGGTAGAATTAGGTCATCCTCAAGCTCTACAAGAAGGAGAAATTAAAAAGAACATCTGAAGAAGTCTTGGAAGCCCTAAATAATCTCACACGTGTGGAAGAAACTACTACTGGGAGGGCCAAAAATTTCAGACCTGCAGTAGAGACCGAAATTTTGTTGTCGGGGTCGAAGTTGTTCTACTAGAAGAGATATGAATGGGTTTGACTTGGAAAATAGGAAACACATCATCAAGGAGGTTGGACTTCATCTTGGAATGGTATTGATATTGGACTAGAGGTCTTGGAATTCATCAATTGTAGAATCTATAAAAAAAAGAATAGATTTACGAGTTTTTCTCTCAAGTGGAGAGGTTTTGTCCCTGGTTTGCGGCCTATATGCTATGTTCTTATGTACTATTGTTATTCTTGTTTTTTTAGTTATTTTATGGTAAGAACAAAAATAAAAATAATAGAAGAAGCTAATAAGTAAGAAAAAGCAAAAATATATCACAAAAAGTTATCAAATGAAGAGAAATTATCCTAACTATTGCCCTATAGATTTCTCAACATGGTATCAAAGCAAAGGTTGGCTAAGGGCATAATGAAGATCTCCTCCACATTGAATAATTTCCTAAATAAGTGTACAATGGTGGCAAGTCATCTCAAAAATGGCATCAAAGAAGTATGCGATCTCTTATTTTCTCTTAACAAGAAAGTGACCAAGACATCTACAAAGGACGAAGGTCTCTTTTCAGCATTCACTAGCACATTTCAAGAGAATAATATTTGGGTTATTGATAATGGAGCATCAATACACATGACTGGTCAACACGAGAAACTAAAGACATTTTCAAAAGGAAATTTCTCTTACTCTGTAAATCTTGGTGAAAATAAGAAGCTACCATGTGAGAGGAATTGGATCAACTTCGCTAGAACTAGAGAATGGAGGAAATATTCATCTCAACAATATCTTGTTTGTTCCAGGTTTGCACAAGAATTTAATTTCCATTTCATTTCTAGAAGATAAGTGTAATAGTATTGATTTCATAGATGGAAAGTTTGTAGTATGGGATAAAAACTCAAGCATATAAGATGCAAGGATGATTGGGATTCAGGAAGGAAGAATTTACAGATTGATAACTCCTCTCACTCAAGACTTGGTTCACATTGAAGTGAGCCCATGTGAACTTTGGCATAGAATATTTGGTCATATTCACTACAAAATCTTGCCAAATCATATTAAATGGCATCCCCAAAATCAAGGAAGATCATGAAAGAGTATGCAAGGGATGTGCATTGGGAAAAAACACCAAGAGACCATTTGGAAGCAGTGCTTCAAGGTCAAAAGAAATTCTGGATCTCATTTATTCTGATGTTTTTGGTCCCATGAATCCAAATTATCTTAGAGTTAACCTATATTATGTGGAATTCTTTTATGATCATTCAAGGAAAATTTGGTTTTATTTGATGAAATCCAAGGATGAAGTATTCACCAAATTTCAAGAATTCAAAGCTGAAGTAGAGAACCTTATAGAAAGAAGAATAAATCTATTAAGATCTGACAATGGAGGATAATATACTTCAAAAGAACTCATATCTTTCTGTAAGAAGGTTGGGATTAAGGGAGAGTTGATAGTCCTATACAATCCCAAACAAAACGATGTTGCAGAATGAAAGAATTGATTTATTGAAGAAATTGTAAAAGCCATGTTACAAGATCAAGATTTGCTGAAATTTTTGTGGGGTGTAGCAACTAAGATTGTAGTATACATTCAAAATCGAAGCCCCCACAGGTCACTAGATAACAAGACTCTCGAAGAAGAATTCACTGGGAAGAAACCAAGTGTGGACCATCTCTGAATTTTTGTCGAAGAAGCATTCACTTGGGAAGAAACCAAGAAGAAATTGATTATGAAGAGACATTTGCTCCTACATAAAGGTATATAACTATATTTCCACCGGTCTCTTTGGCAGCATTGGTGGGATGGAACATTCATCAAATGGATGTCAAGATTTCATTCCTAAATGGCATGATTGACGAAAAAGTCTATGTAAAGAAGCCCTTGGGATTTGAATTCAAAGATAGAGAGACTTATGTTTTCCAATTGAAGAAGGCACACTCACCTAGTCAGTTGTGATTTCAATGTTCCAAGTTGTAGACATCCTTCTGCAATCTCCTTGAGTGTCAAGGATTCCAGGAAACTATGTTGGTAACCTGTGGGTAATCTCTAAGGTTTAAAGAACTATTATGTTATAGAACATATCCATTGCATCTCTGAAAAACTCTCTTTGTTTTGAAGGTTTTAACTTTAGTGGTATTTGGAATGCCTTTTATCAGGCCAAGTTCAATATTGGTTACATCTACTCTATTTATTTCACCTCACCTAGTGAGGGCATTTATGGTCATTCCACCCTCTTTGATCGGTAGTCTTGGCTTAGAGTTCACTAGATTTGTATTCCACTATCGATTCTTCGCTTTCTAGCTTCCATTCAAATCGGGGTTGTCTTTGGTGGAATGTCCAATTGTTCTACAATGGTTGCATTGTGGCCTTGTAGGTCGAGGGAAGTCAAGTGATGTGGCTAATTTCTTCAAAATTTTCATAGCACACAAGGATAGTGCATACTTTGGAGTTTCCTCCTCAATATATGCCTCAAGATCCCTCTCCACCTTAGGTTCTATCTTGTCCTCTACCTTGGGGTTGCACCTTTTCTGCAACCCAAAGAAATTTAACAAAAGAAAAAGGCAGTATACAAAAGGGTGAAGTTCAATAATGAACTGGGGTGAAGTACAAGAATGAACTGCCCCATATCATCGATCAACTTCATAGAAGGAAATGAATGTCGTTGTAGACTAGAAGGGATCATGATTTGCTAATGAACAGAGTATATAATAAAAAAGTAGGCGATTCACCAACAAGTAGATTATGAGTCCAAATAGCTCCCCCCTATTAATGGTAATCCATCCATTTCATCAGGCACCCATTACCTTCCTGTCACTCATATCAAAAAAAATGTTCACCCTAGTAGATGGATAATACGGTTGAAGGACCTCATACACCATACTAGGCAGTAAGGTCTTCTAGGAATTAGATTTACGTGGGACCACAACCACTATAGGTAGCAATAGTGGTAGCTCCCCAAGGGACCCTCCAGAATATATGTCGTCACTTTCAACATCTAGGACTCAATCGACTATCTATAACTCAACTCTTCTACATCCAGGTGGATACTCACTTAAAGGGAATTTGACTATAGACTAGAGAACAACCAATGCAGGTATATATCATGGCTCAGCTCCAACCATTGTTTCAATTAGTTCTTCGAAATATTAGTTGCTAGCTCCATTAGTTGTTATAATTTTTGGTCTCACTTGTTGGAATCAATTCCCAAAGCCCTATTTGATGCATATAAGGAAAGGCGGAAAGGGCTCCCCTATTTTCGATATTTGATCAAGAGAGGGATCTAGATCAAGCCCTATCAAGTGAAGGGAAGGGCTCTAGATAAAGCCATACTTATTCAATTAGTAACCCTTAATTAGCGGAGTAGTCTATAGTGTGGAAATTCCTCGAAGTTTAGTGGGGAAAGAATCCCTATATCTATATCGGTTCGAGTGATAAATCTATTGAAGGGAGGATAACTAGCTATTAGGAGAGCGCCAATCAAATTGTATCCAACTACACTCACACCTTGATCCATCACCATCTATAGCTGACTAGATAGGTCGAGGGATCCCTATATATTCTACCATTTATATGAGCTAATTTATATAGAGAGGGGTAGGCCATTGGGAGAGAACCTACTTATCTGACCCTATAACTAGAACAAGGCGAACTTGATTTTTGAACTGAATACTGGGTTGAGCACCTCATATAACAACACTCACCCAATGAGGACCTTGAACTCTTAGTATACCCCCTCTATATATAAATGTTGCTCAATAAAAAATCCTTGAAACTAGGTTATATAGTAGTTCTGTAGAGCCCCCTCGATTGAGAAATAAATCGAGTCCCAAATATAGTCGACCTTGTCCTCCTCCCCCTCCAATCATTCATGAGTTGATTAAGCTAAGAACCATTCAGAGAAGCTAAGATAAGAACTTGATGATCTAGTTCTAGTTGGGACCCCTATATACAATACAACACTCCTATATGAGATGAGGAAGCTCCCCTCGATCCCAACTAGACTAGATATAGCCCAAGCTAAGACACGAGTGCATCTATGTATCTAGTTCCAGTTCTAGTTTCAGTTTTAACCCCTATATGCAATAAGGATAAGGCACCCCTATATGAGGCCATATACATATAGGAACCCTTTGATCCCAAATATATATTATTGGATATGTAGTTTAGTAACCCTAATCACGAATATGATACCCATATATGGATTAACTCCCATCCCATCTATACAGAGGCTAAGGATGACACATGCGAGGGCCTTTGGTATATTGCCATTAGCATCAGTAGGGACCAAAATCGAATCAGATGTAGCTCTAATTTTTTCATGCAAGAAGAGAGGTTTCTTCTCTATATATAGATAGGCTATAGGTTGAATGATGGCGGCTCCTCGACCTTGATTTCAGCGGAAATATTAGTGCCTCAACATGGTTCACCCTATTAAACAAACAGAGCATCCATTATTTCTATAGTGATCTCACCCCCTTTCTATATCAATAAGGGGTTGTCGATCTCCCCTCCATGCTTGACCTATCGCTCGCAAGAAGAACCCTTATTTTGTCGGGTCCAATCTGCGGGTTCATTCTATTGCTTCTTGCTTTGTTTCACCTCCTTCAATTTCTCTACCGAATTCTATAGCTAGATATACTACCAACCATTCTCAATTGAGATCCCAAGAAGTAGGCATTTTTACTCACCCATAGCTACAACGGGAAGGAAGTGAGCAGTTCCCATAAATTATGTATCATAACAATGGGATGGGAGTATGAAAGCTTAGGTGCACCATAGGTTATGTGTATTATGTTTATGATTCCTATCGTTAGGCTCCCTAGCACTCATATGATTTGAAACCTATTCCTGATGCATGTTAGCCTGATTCACTTGTCTCTATCTATCCTTCAATCGATAGTCCAACTTCTTTAACTTCTTTGAGAGATGTGCTCAACAGTTTTCCAATAGTGCTTACTAGTCTACTTCGTCTATAGGCATACTCTTCCCAATACAACTAGGTTCGATTAAAATATTTTGATTCTGGAAAAATGGGTTGATGGTGCTCTATGGAGGAAAGATAGATGCAATGCATGCATAGGTGTGTTTGCCTCCACTCATAGCTCTAATCCCCACATAGGAGGCGAAGAAACACTAATTATCGATTAATCGCAAACCTACCATTCTAAGATTTTTGTTTTTACAAATACAAAAACTTGAGAATACGAGAACATAGTTGATTATCAAATTGATAGAGTGCACAAGCAGACTCAACTAAAAGGAGAGATAAATTCAATGCTAGAAGGTGGCCTTACCCTCCACTTAAATGGCTCTCTAAGTGGGAATTTCAAAGTGAGAAGGTGGAAACGCAGACTCATTTAGCTTAGATAGGAAGGTAGGGAAGGTAGAATATAATCTAAGAAGCATGGCCTTATCCAAACTCATTCAGCTTAGAATAGAAGGAATAAGATTCAAACTCACTCATTAAGCTTAAAAGGAAGGATTAGAAAGTCTAGAATGGAGGGGGAAGATGAGCATAGTGTAATGTCTCTTACCAGCTGAAACGAAACCTAAACTTACCCAGGAGATTAACTTAGGTTGAGGGAATGAACCAGACGAACAACTAGAAAAATACCTACAGACCCAACCCACATTGGAACAAGACTGCTTCCTCAAAGCATACGCATGTTGGAGATGGAGTGTTCGCCAACTCTTGAAACTCGCACAAATCCATCTGCATGGGCTTCGTCAAAGTGAGAAACAAGAAGGGATTGAGTATAATTAATGAGAGTATTCTTCTGGAATTAAGATATCTGTGTTTTATATCTTTTAACTTAGTAACCGGACAACCCACAGTAAAAATCATTTTTCGTCAACATTTCAAATCCCAACAAGGATCCATCATCAAGACATCTTGAATGATGATAGTAGAAGAGCTTGAATAAGGGTATTAAATAGCTTTTAATAGTTTAAAGTGAGAAGGTTTAAATGGATGTCAGTTGTTTTAATCATTTTTATTTATTATTATTATTTTTTTAATTAATTAATTATGATAATAGCTATAATATTATCACTAATTATTATTATGAAATGTATTATTATTATATGTCCTATAATAAATCTATTAATTAAATAAACTATTATAGTATATTTACTAATAATTATTAGGATTTGTATTAAATATTAATTATATATAATTAATTATTATTAATACATTAATATTAATATTAATATTAAAAGTATTTAATATTAATAAATAATATTACTTTAGTAATAATAATGTAAATATTTATAATACATTATTATTAATATATAATGAATATTATACTAATACATATTTAATGTAAAAAATATTATTATAATAATTTGATTAATTATTATTTGGATCCATATTGATTATTAATTGAATTAAATCACTGTATTTAAACCTTAACAAAAAATTTAAACATTAATAGTAACATTGATGAAAAAAGATAAATATCAGTATTTATTTATTATTACATTAATAAATAGTATTTGAAAATACTTTAAAATTTATTAATAAACAAAATAATAATAATAAATAAAAATGATTAAAAAAGCCGACATCCATTTAAATCTTCTCACTTCAAACTATTAAAAGCTATTTAATACCCTTATTCAAGCTCTTCTACTATCATCATTCAAGATGTCCTAATGATGGATCCTTGTGGGATTTGAAACGTTGATGAAAATTTGTTTTTGTTGTGGGTTTTCCGATTACTAAGTTAGGGGATTATTCTTCATCGTGAAGCATCTCCTTCCACACTTGACTTATCACCATGTTGACAGTGTTGGATCTGCCAAAATTTAGAGGATCACCCTGGTATGAAGTCCCAACTAGATCTCACACTGTTTTGTGTGGGATTCCCATCCGGTACGATGGCCCAATTGCCATTATCTTAAGGATTTGCCTCAACTCTTGCTTCTCGGCACAGGAGACTGGTTTGCTTTGTCTTCGAGAAGTGAGGTTCATGTGCCTGGTGAGTGTAAGTGTCACTTGTGCCAATGGTTCTTTCACCGTAGAGGGAGAGGGTGGGAGTGAGTTCCAAGTCGATTGGGAGAAGTCTGAACTCTGCTAGGAACACACAACACAACAGGACATACGCAACTTCCGACGGAATAGTCCACACGGATGCAACAGTCACAACATACAAGGGAAGATAACACGTATAACACTCAACGGATTAGTCTGCGCGAGTACAATGGTTTTTATAGCAATTTCTATGTGAAAGGTATGTCTGATGTTCGGGAGAGTAGTCTAAATGAGTGAGAAAGCATTAACAACATATACAACACATTTCCAATAATATATTATGTATTACAACAAGTCAAATAGTTCAAATGTAGAACACAGGTTAAAGAAACATGCATCACAAGTGTTAAAGATTAGTCTTACAACAGTTACAGTACATGTGTGAAAACATGTTGGCCTATTAGCAGGTTTTTGAATTAAGTGAAAGTTCCAAGACAAATCGTTACACCATACATCACTAACCCCGTGTGAGGGGTGTTGGAGCCACTACTTACTCCTCAAAGGAAAGATTACAGACTCTCTTGGCTATGTGGCAGGAGCTGAGGTGAAAAAAAGTCCCTTGCATGTACAAATGAGGGGGTATTTATGGCCAAGGGTGAAACTGACCCTCGTGGCTATTCGACTACCTCATGATTGTTTGACTTCCATGAATTTTCGACTTTCCATGACTCTTTGTACAATAAGTGGGTCTCTTGGACTTCCATGTTACATTCCATTAATTGAAAACATGGCCCATAGTATAGATTTGGATGACATGACTCATGACACGACTTGACATGACAGTGCTGGTACATTTGTGCTGCTACTGGAGTGCATGTCAAGCTACAGTGCTACTGGGTGATGGATGTCTTCATGGTGTGTCACAAATTCGCCTCTGCATGGCAAGGTGTGTGGAGTCTTCGATGGTCGTTGGTTCGCTTTATTTTGCTTTGGCACGTTGCTCCTTGCTTGTATGTTGGAAGGCTTGATAGGACCATCTATTCGTGAAAGTTTCATGTTCGTCCGTTCGTCCGTCTGTGAGCACATCTTGCATGTTTTCTCGTTTGTCCGTCCGCGAACACATATTTTCATGATCATTCATTCGTGCGCACATCTCTTCGCATGCATCGTTCATTCGTTGGTGAACTTATCATTGTGCATGTGCTCCCTTCGCTTATCCCATTCATCATCGCGTTGTGCTAGTTAGTGTACTTGTACCTACATTCACTCATGATGAGATGACATCAAATCCAAAAACTTCCTAGTCTACCATGACACATGATCATTTCGGATGCGGGTGACTGGGAGAGGCAACGAGGTTGTGAGGCGAGATGATGGATCCGAGCACTGCTGATGAAAATTGTGCAATAGTCACTAGGTGATGGAGATGGGCAATCCAAGTCGACGGTGACTGTCTGTGAGGTATGGCTCGGCTAGAAGGAAAAATTGTGCAAATTTTGGGAGGGACAGTCTGGGCTGCAGGAAGGAAAGGCAAACAAAATCTGCGTATTTTCCGAAATGAGCAGGCATCAAGGTCTTGGAAGCAAAATTTGTGCAATTTTCTAGATGCACAGGCCGGGCTGCATGGAGGATTCACAGGCAAAAATTGCACAATTTTTTGGAGGAATTGGGTGGGAACCTGGCAGCCAAAACTGCACAATTCTTGTAGAGAACTGGTAGCTGGTTGTTGGTCACTAGAAGTAGAAACTACACAATTCCCAAGTGGAACTGACAGTCAGTTGTCGAGAGCTTGGCAACAGAAACTACCAATTCGTAGAGGGAACTGTCAGTCTGTTGTTGGGAGCTGCTAGTGAGAGAAACTACGCTAAGGCTGAGAGGTCGGCATGTTGATCATCTCTACACAATGTTCGAGTTGAGCAGACTGTTGGGTAGCAAAAGGCTTTCTCATGAAAACTACACAATTTTCTAGATGAGCAGTTGTTCAACTGTCGGGAGGACTGACTAGGAAAACTGCACAATTTTCTGAGGGAGACGGGGACAGGCACTGGATGTATGTCTGGCCTATCTATGCAATTTCCTCAATCAACAGAGTGGGCAAGGTCAGCAACCTCTGTGCAATGTTTTAGGGGTTTCAATCCCCATGTGGCTACCCGGTCCAACTATCTGGGTAGCCAGCATGAAGGTTGATTGAATTACTTGCAGGCAACGCAGCTTGAAAAGACTTGCTTGGTACTTCTGCATTGTTCTGGGTGACAGTCGATTGAGTCAATGATGGGGTGATGGTCTGGCTATCAGAGGGAAGTCTGGTCATCAGAAATTCAACAAAATGACTAAGTGTGTGAACAAGTGAAAGATGCAAATGTGATCTTGCAAACACACACCAACATGAATTGACAACGAGACGACTCAAACCAACCCGACACACATGACTGACCGACGGTGCAAGCAAGAAGAATGACACTCATGATTGATCATTGATCGACTGTGACAACGCTTGCTCAATAGTGGATGTGACTTTGTGTGTGAGTGCGACAGATGCTTTCATAGAGAACACAATAGTTACACATGAAGCAAGGACTTTGGGCATAACCAAAACATGGTCGCAAGCATGACTTTGACATCGACAAACTTGGTAAAATGAACAATCAAGGTTAATGTTAAGACTCACATGATTTCATGGAGTGAACTAGAGTGTGTGCAATCATCAAGTGAAACTCTCAAGGGAGGCTCTGAAATTGGGTGCAAGCCAAACTTTTGGAGGGTGGTTGTAGCCACTACAACACTTGGAAACACACTGGTAGAACTCCAACTTCTATGTTTTGGTTCATTGCTAACACAAGGCCTTGGTCTTTCGGGGAGTATTAAATCATTGCGTGGATTCCCCACTTACCCCATGGACATACACAGTTCACCTTTTTCCAACTCAGTCAAACACAATCAAAGTTTCAACTTGATCATGGTGTTTTGATTCCGGGAAGGCTAGTTTAGCTCGCGAGTTGAATATTTTCAGAGTATAAGTTTTCATCTCTAGTGTTGCTCCGCTGCCAACACACCTGGATAGTACCTCGGCAGAGTCACGTAGGAACACACACATTGCTCCACTACCAGTGAGCCTGGTCAATTTCCAGTGGATTTGCATGCTTCACCTCTCTGTGTAGGAAGCCTTTCTCTTCTTTCGCCCTTGTATTTTTTAAAGAGGACTGTGCATCAACACTTATTTATTTTTTAGGGCGGAAGAGGGATCCTGACTTATTGAAAGTAGAAGAGGTTGTTCCTTCAGAGAAGCATGTAAGACCTATGACATAGGTTTACTCGTTTATATTTCCCCCTTCTTTGTTTCTACTAGTTGGATGAGCTTAAGCACAGTGAGTCAAAGGCTGAGTGCAGGATGGGACTTCCCAGTGTGGACAGAGGTTCATGGTTCAACCAAAACTTCCCTCGCAGACGGTTCGTATTTTCCGTCGAGACTTCATCAGCCGAAGGTTATGACCAAGCACAGAGAAGACAGACACAAGATTGGCCAAGTGCTGTAGCGTCACAAGTTTCTTCAAATCTCAGCCACATACTGTATTCAAAAGACAAAACGTAGTAGTTGGTAGCACTTATTTCGAGAAACAAAAATAGTAAGGTATTAAGCAACTGAAACAATTGAAAACAAAAATAGTAAGTGAAGCAACCAAATCAAAAACAGAAGTAGAAGGATTAAAATATTTACCTAGTGAAAATAATCTAAGTATTATACGCGCGCGCCTGTTGCTTCTGCCTGCAGCAACCTGCCCCAACCCTTGCGCTCTGCATTCTGCACGCCCTTCGCGTTCCCCTGCCGATCCAATGGAGGGAAGCGGGGATTCGGATCCCCCTCGAGAGCCTCCGGAGGTGATGGCCTTTCGTTCAATGATTGCAGCTGGATCAAAGCGCCCGCCCTCAGGAATGCAGAAGAAATTTGTGAAAAAGCTGGATTCGATCCCTTCAGTTGCTCTACCTGAACAAGAAACCTGCAAAGCTGCAATGAATCTCACGGAAAGAGGCCTCATAGGCCATTTCACAGGCCTCTGGCCATCTCCTAAGTCTGTAGAGGATTGGACACAAAGGAACTGGAAGCCCCTCATCAAAGAAGGAGTCAAGAGCTATTTCGTAGGTAAGGGTTTCTTCGTGTTTGTCTTTGAAAACCCTGATGACAAAGGCTTGATATTTAGGAATGGACCGTATTTTATGGGGCCTCAGGGCCTATATTTGAATAAATGGGCACCAGATTTTGACCCCACTCAGGACATCCCTTCAGCAGTCCCGGTCTGGGTCAGATTGCCTCATTTGCCATTGCATTGCTGGAATCAAAAATCTTTTCAAATCATAGGTAACGCCCTGGGAAAATATATAGATCAGGCAGCGAGGAAAGACCAATACTCATGTGCACGGATCTGCGTAGAAGTGGACTTAGAGGAAGGGTTACCGGAAGCTATCAAGCTTACAGTAGCTGGGTGGTCGTATGTTCAGGAGTTGGATTACGAACAGTTGCCCTTTAAATGCAGACACTGTCACAGCCACGGCCACTTTGCAAAGAACTGCAAAAAGAGAGCAGAGGAGCAAGCAGAAAAACAGAACAGGGAACAATGGACCCTTGTACAGAAGAACGCATCCTCCAAAAAAAAAGGAAATGGTAAAGGCTCAACGGAAGAAATCCCCAGCTCCAGTAAAGCCAATCAAGAAACATAAGAAAATCCTAAAGATGCAGATAAGGATCAGGCCAATCAAGCTATCCTAAGTCAGGAGAATGAAGAACAAGAGGACACTTCTATTCCAAACAAGGAGGTAGAAGAAGTAATACAGAGGGAGATCAATCTGGGCAGCCCATTGAACCCTACATATGTAGAAATAATAAAGAAAAAACCAATTGAAAGTTCCAGCTCCTCAGAGGACGAAGTTTATGAGCGCCAATCGAAAAAAGTAGGAAGGAAATCCCGCAAAGAAAAAAGGGAGGAGGAGGCAGAGAGACTTAAAACGCAAGGAAGCCAAGCCACCATCGAAATGACTATTGGGAGAAACACCAGACCAATGACCTCCAAGGGAAGACCCACCCCTTCAAGTAAATAATGAATATCGTCTCTTGGAATTGCAGAGGTCTAGGGAACCCCTCCAAAATAGAGGCAGTCAAGGATCTTATGAAAGCAGAACCCTCAGACATACTCTTGCTCCAAGAGACTAAAATAGAAGGGCATGCCCTTCTAGAGATCAGTAGCTCAAAGTGGAACAAAAAAGCAGGCAAAGCAGTCAGCTCAAGGGGCACATCAGGAGGACTGGCAACACTCTGGAATGATGACCTTTTCCAGCTGGATAATCACAAGGAAACGCAGCATTGGATTCAAACTAAATTAATGCACAAAGCAAGTAATTTAAACATCAACCTCTTTAATCTTTATGTTCCTGTCTCTTATCAGGAAAAGAGAGAATGTTGGAGCTCTCTATCAGCCTATCTAGAACAGACTACCCCCAGCAACATTATCATAGCAGGGGATCTAAACATTATTATGAAAGCTAAAGAAAAAAGGGGAGGGACAAATAACAGAGATCCCATGCTCGACCAAGTGGAGGAACTCTTCCAGCGCTGGGACCTCTTGGACTTCAACCCCATCAGAGGTATTTTCACTTGGACCAATAATAGACTGGGATCTGATCACATATCAGCGCGGCTAGACAGATTCATGGTCCAAGGTTCCATAATGATGAAGCAAAAAATTATAATAACAAAAATCCTAGCCAAGTTGGCCTCAGATCACAAACCCATTCAACTCCTTCTAGAAGATGAAAAAGACTTAGGACCCATTCCTTTCCGATTCAGCCCCCTATGGATTGAGAAGGAAGGCTTCGAAGAGACAGTAAAGGCAGCCTGGGGCAAACCAGTATTGGGATCTCCTAGCTACGTCTGGGAGCAGAAGTTAAAGGCTACCAAATTAGCGCTGAAGAACTGGGTAAAAAAGCCAGTGCATACCCCTACCGAGCAAAGAAAGGAGTCAGTCCAGGCACTCCAAAACCTGCAAACAGAGATGGAAAATATTGATATAACCGCAGATCTATTGGAAAAAGAAACAAAAGCTCAATGTTCTGCGCACCATACCTTCAGAAAGGAGGAGGAATAATGGCGTTTAAAATCCAGGAGCTTGTGGTTGAAGGCCGGGGATAGAAACACTTCCTACTTTCACCAACAATACAGAGCGAGAGTGATCAGGAATCACATAGTAGAGATTAAAACTCCAGAGGGCAAGGTATGCAATAGTTACCATCAGATCAAGGCAGCTGCAGAAAACTATTTCAGGAACCTATACAGGAAAGAAAATCATAGTAACGATAAAGAAATCGTGGACTTTATGACCAATATACCAAAACTGATTAGCTATGAAGAAAACGCAGAACTATGCAGGCCAGCCACGGAGGAAGAAATCACTAAAGTTGTCTGGGCCATGGATGCAGACAAGGCACCCGGACCCGATGGATTTTCAGTCCATTTCTATAAGGCGTGCTGGCAAATCATTAAACTGGATCTATTCAAAATGATTAGCAGATTTATGGAAAAGGCAAAGGTAGGCGGAGGAACAAATTCTACATACCTCGCGCTAATCCCCAAAGAGATCAATCCGGAAACATTCGCCAGGTTTCGCCCGATCTCGTTGTGTAACGCCTCATACAAAATCTTGGCAAAATTGATCGCTAACAGGATCAAGCCACTGCTAAAAAATTTGATCTCACCTTCTCAAGGCGGATTTGTGGAAGGCAGAAATATTACGGATAACGTAATACAAGTTCAAGAGATTATACATTCCAGCAAACAGCGCAAGGAAAAGGGCATGTTGGTCAAGGATATGGCCTCCGCATTCGACAGAGTGGATCGCACCTTCATTTGCAAAGTTCTGATGGCGTTTGGGTTCTCGCAGCAATTCATAAATCTGATTAAGGCATGTATAGGAAATCCTTGGATCGCCCCGCTAGTCAACGGGCGTCCCACAAACTTCTTTCAAGCGCAGAGGGGCATCAGACAGGGATGCCCCCTATCCCCGTCACTGCATATCCTCATGGCAGAGTCGCTAAGCCGAAAACTTGCAGAAGAAAAAACAAGAGGCAACATTCCTGGCCTTAAGGCATTCCACGGAGCAGAAGGACAGAACCACGCGTTATTTGCTGATGATACAATTCTTTTAGCAGGCGCCACCACAAGAATTGCCAGATCCATAAACGCCACCCTTAACAAATACTGCAGAGTCTCTGGGGCATTAATAAACGAAAATAAAACAGAGGTTTATAGCTGGAATATAGAGCAGAGGGAGCTATCAGACATCACCACGATTCTAGGATTTAAAGGACAGGTAAATTGGGACAGTTTCAGGTATTTAGGCCTCCCCATTTCATCAGGAACAAACAAAAGATCGTTGTGGAGCGATTTAATATCGAAAATAAAAGCCAAAATCGCAGTGTGGGGAGGTCACTGGCTGACGAAGGGAGGAAAGGTAATTTTAATTAAAGCAGTACTCTCAGCGCTTCCAATATACCAAGCAGCATTCCTATTTGCTCCAAGAAACGTTACAGAACAAATTTCCAAATTAATCAGAGATTTTTTGTGGCAGGGAGGAAAGGGAAATGAAAATAAAATTCATTTGGTGAAATGGGATGTGGTAAAAAAAACACAGGCAGATGGAGGGTTGCAAATCAGAGATCCAACCCTCATAAATTTACCTTTGGGAGGAAAGATCCTTTGGAAGCTGTTACACGAACCCACACACCCGGTCAGTGAAATACTGAGGACTAAATACAATCCCAACAAAAATCTCAGCAATCTACAGAACGCAAATACAGTCAATAGTACGCAGGTATGGAAACTTTGTTGCAAGAGCAGTAAGTTTTTCATCAAACATGTCTACAAGATCCCGGGAAATGGCAAGCACACCCATTTATGGAATGACAGAATCATGGGGAAAGAACCCTTGAGGGACAATGAGGATATAGGCAACCTAAGGGACTGGCTGAAGCAGGCAGGAGTCAATACTGTTTTCGACTTGTCAAAGTGGGATCAACGAGGGGACTGGGTTGGATGGGACTTTCATGGAGTTCCAGAGAGGTTAACTCATCAACAAACCTTGCTTGAAGATAGGCTGGAGGAAGCAGCGCCCATCAACAGAACCATGAAAGACAAATGGGGGTGGGGCCAGACCGGAATATACACTACAACAGCAGGATATAGAGCTCTACAGGCCTCAAATAACAGCAGAGAAAACTCGGCCTTTTGGAAGAATGTATGGGATCCTTTAGCACTTCCGAAGGTAAACTTCTTTTTCTGGACCCTAGCTCATAACAAACTTTTAACAGGTGACAACTTGGCAAAAAGGAATGTAGCAGGACCACACAGATGTGCACTTTGCAACAGCAATCTAGAAACAGCTCAGCATCTTTTCCTGGAATGTAATTTTGCAAAATAGGTATGGAGCTATATATTACAAAATTTTTATATTAGTATTCCTCCACAAATCAATGTAGCAGATTTATATGCCAATTGGAATAGAATTTACCCCCAGTGCATCCCCTCCAAATCGTTCTGGAAAAAAATATGGACAGCTATCCCAAAGTTTGTATGCTGGCAGCTTTGGTTAGCTCGAAATCAGCAGATTTTTAAAGAAATAAGTCACACTCCATTGAAAGTAGCATCAAAAGCCAAATCTTTTCTACTGGAAGCAGCTCAGCAGCAGTATTTCAAAGAAGACTTTCTGTTAATGCCTGAAGAAAAACAATGGCTTGGTATGCTAGAGCCTCATCCCCACAAGCAGCTCTCCTTTCCAAAAAAGACAAATCAGGAATGGCGCATAAGAGAAGAAGATGACAAATTTCAACAATGGTGGCGGACTCAAAATTTAATCACTATTTTCTTTGACGGAGCATCCAAAGGTAATCCAGGAAGTGCAGGAGCAGGGGGAGTCATATACTCCACAGATGGGATAACAAAATATTGTTTCAGCTGGGGACTCGGACAGAAATCTAACAACCTAGCAGAGATCCTCGGGCTTCTGAAAGCGTGCAACATTGCAAGAGACAAAGGAGCTAAAGATATCCAAGTGTTTGGAGACTCAGAACTAATAATAAAGAGCATGAAGATGGCAAACCCTTTTAGAAATGCTAGCTTAAACAAAATTCAGGATAGGTTGCAAAGAGTCATGCTAGACTTCAATACATGCAAGTTTTACCATATTCTCAGAAAATCTAATGGGGAAGCAGATCAGCTGGCAAATAAAGGCAGCTCTTTGGCGAAAGGACTCCTTATTGTAAACAACGAAAGCAATATTCATATGCCTTGAAAAGCAAGCAGATTTAATTAGCAATAGCGTGAAGTATGTAAGGTAACTGTAGCTGGGATCAGACCCAAGAACTTCCAAATCAATAAAAATATAACCGTTTGAGTTAAAAAAAAAAAAAAAAACAGAAGTAGAAGTAAAAGTGAAAGAAAGGCGAGTAAGCAAATGCACAAGCAAGCAAACAAACAAACATGCAAAGCAAGAAAGCAAACAAACATGCAAGAAAGAAAATTGAAAGAAAGCACTACTCCTACTCCTAAGCTAACGGTGCATGGGCCAGATCACGTGAAGTGATATTTCCAATGCAGCCACTAGCGCATTGGTTGACCCATGTTGGCGAAGGCTTGGTCTGCGAGCAACCCAGTTGTGCGAACCAACAAATGTGAAAGATACAACAATGAAAACAGACACACTCCAAGCTTACAAGTGTCCACAGAACAAAAATGAGTGAAAGTGCATGACATGTACCCTGTAAACTTTGCATGGTGTTGTGCTACACTACGTGTAGATGTTGAGTGTAAGAATTCCCTTGACCGTTATATGCAAGAAAATGTGAGAAAGGTAGACCATTTATGTTGTGCAAGTGTGTTTGTTGTGTAAGATTCCTCCAATGCATGAGTGATGGAATCGTGTAGTTCGAGTGGACGAAGTAAAATCTGAGTGTTAGATTGATCTTGAATGCATACAAATGAGTGATGAGGAACCTTGAATGTTTGAACAATTTCCTAATCAGAAGTGAAACCAACCTCAAGATAGCGAGGGCCTGACATAACCATCGGCTCGCGCTAAAGTGCCTGGACAGTCTGTGGGGTTTCGACTTCGTTGAAAAATGGATCTTCCTAGACCAGTGGCTTAGACTGATTAAAAATGAGTGAATCAACATCATGATTGGATGATGAGGTGAAGATATCACAACAACCAAGATCAGAAAATTCAAGATGTTGGTCGACATCCTCATGGTTTGATGAATCACACAGAAGGGTAGATGAGAAGGAAGGATGTTGACTCTCTGCATTTCCGGAAAGAGAAGATGAAAGATCAAGTGGATTTTCAATTAATAATTGGTCCTCTATTTTGTTGGATGATGGGCTGACATACAATGTGTCGTGGGAAAAATCAACAATGGGTGCATCCGTGGACAGAGATACTCATGAAAAATCAAGGATGGCAGGATCAACAAGGATGCCAGGAAAAATGGAGGAGTTACAGACAGACATGGTAGGTCCCCTGTTGCTGATGGATGGTCCCCTGTTGCTGATGGATGGTCCCCTGTTGCTGATGGATGTTCAAACTCCCCATCATGCTCTTCACGAATGCTAGCACATGTTGGTTGTGCAACACTAACTCCGTTGCTAGATCGATCCTCAAAAACAAGTGTAGAGTCCAAGATGGAAGAACACAAGGCAGTGTTATCCAGAGGATGATCAGAACATGAAGACGGAGGTTGAGGTATAAAATACATGTGACAAGGCATGGGACTCACAACCAAGTCTGCGTGAAAATCATAAGGAGCAATGTCGGGAGGATGTGACAGTTCAACCAATGTGTGTTTATGCTCTCCCAAATCATTTTACGATGGTGGAGTTGTTTGATGGGTGGATGGCGAACAATCAATTGTGACAGAGACTGAGTCCGTCTGTGATTGCGCAGCTCCATCAGTGAAGAATGCTGAGTGGGGTTTGAGCTTGAACTTCTTCTTGGGATGAGAAGATTTCTTAAGACAATACTTGAATCGGTCCCAAAGATAGAAAATTTTCATCTGGCTCTTTGGAGCTTGAAACTGCAAATCACAAAAGCGCTGCCAAAAATCCATAGGTGATTCACATGGAGCCTTCTGTTGTTGTTGCAGTTTTTGATCAAGATGTTCTGGATCAAAATGATAGAAAGTGTCTTCAATAATATCACAGAAATGCTCAAGTGAGTGCACACTATCAGCCAGTAGGTTGCACAGCCATCAATGTGGACATTAGCGAAGTGTGTATGCAAGCAGCAAGCTAGCATGTTCATCAGACCATCCATCTTCCTCATGAAACATGGAAAGAAATTCATGTAGCAACTCAGGCCAGGCCACTTCACCTTTTCCATCATACGTGTAAGTGGACAAGTGATCGAAAAACTCCCTCATGATGGTAACATCTTCATGATTTGAAAAACATCGCGGAGGGATAAGAGTGCAAGAATCCATGATAGATATGCAAATGTTCAAAACGGGATGAGAGGACACAGCTTGTCATTTGGCCCTCCTTCTAGCGCCAGAAATGTTGACGGTGCTAGATCCGCCAACATTCAGGGGATCACCTCGGTATGAAGTCCCAACGGTTGCCATTATCTTAAGGATTTTCCTCAACTCTTGCTTCTCATCATAGGAGAGTGGTATGATTTTTCTTTGAGAAGTGAGGTTTGCGTGCCTAGTGAGTGTAAGTGCCACTTGTGTCAATGGTTCTTTCACCATAAAGGGAGAGGGTGGGAGTGAGTCCCAAGTCGGTTGGGAGAAGTCCCAGCTCTACTAGGAACACACAATACAACAGGACATATGCAGCTTCCAGCGGAACAGTCCACATGGATGCGGAAGTCACAACACACAAGGGAAGATAACACGTATAACACTCAGTGGATTAGTCTGCACGAATACAACGGTTGTTATAGCAATTTCTATGTGAAAGGTCTTTCTGATTTCTGGGAGAGTATTCTACATAGGCGAGAAAGCATTAACAACATATACAACACATTTCCATTAATAGATTATGTATTGCAACAATTGAAATAGTTCAAATGTAGAACATAGGTTAAAGCAACTTGCATCACAAGTGTTAAAGATTAGTCTTACAACATTTACAATACATGTGTGAAAGTGTGTTGACATGTTAGCAGGCTTCTGAATTAAGCGAAAGTTCCAAGACAGATCGTTACACCATACACCAATAACTTGTTGTGAGCGTTAGAGCCACTACTTACTCCTCAAAGGAAATATTACAAACTCTCTTGGCTATGTGGGAGGAGATGAGGTGAGAAAAGGTCCCTTGCATGTACAAATGAGGGGGTATTTATGGGCAAGGGTGAAACTGACCCTTGTGGATATTCGACTACCCTCATGACTGTTTGACTTCCATGACTTTTCGAATTTACATGACTCTTTGTACAACAAGTGGGTCTCTTGGACTTCCACGTTACATTCCATTGATTGACAACATAGCCCATAGTAGAGATGTGGACGACATGACTCATGACATGACTCGACATGATAGTGCTAGTACATTTGTGTTATTGCTAGAGTGCATGTTGAGCTGCAGTGTTGCTAGGTGATGGATGTCTTCATGGTGTATCACAACTTCGCCTCCGCATGACAAGGTACGTGGAGTCTTCAATGGTCGTTGGTTCGCTTAATTTTTCTTTGGCACATTGCTCCTTGCTTGTATGTTGGAAGGCTTGACAGAATCATCTGTTCGTGAAAGATGTATGTTTGTCTATTTGTATGTCCATGAGCACATCTTGCATGTTTGCTCGTCTATCCGTCCGCGAACACATCTTTGCATGATCATCCATTCGCGATCACATCTCTTCGCATGCATCATTCATTCATCCATTGGTGAACCTATCCTTGTACATTTGCTCCCTTCGTTCATCCCATTTGTTGGCACTCCATGTTTGTTAGTGTACTTGTACCTGCATTCACTCATGACAAAACGACATCAAATCCAAAAATCTTCTAGTCTACCATGACACATGATCATTTCGAATGCGGGTGACTGGGAGAGGTAGCGAGGTTGCAAGACGGGATGATGGCTCTAGGCAATACTGATGAAAATTGTGCAATAGTCACTGAGTGATGGAGATTGGCAATCCAATTCGACAATGACTGTCCGCGAGGACCAGCTCAACTGGAAGGAAAAATTGTGCAAATTTTGGGAGGGGAAGTTCGGGCTGTAGGAAGGAAAGGTAGACAAAATCTGTGATTTTTCGAAATGAGCAAGCAGCAAGGGCTTGGCAGCAAAATTTTTGTAATTTTCTAGAGGAACAGTCTGGGCTGCATGAAGGATCAGCGGGCAGAAATTGTGCAGTTTTTTGGAGGAACTAGTTGGGAGCCTAGTAGTGAAAACTCCATAATTCCTGGAGGGAACTGGTAGATGGTTGTTGGGTCACTAGTAGCAGAAACTACACAATTTCCAAGGGGAACTAGTAGTCATCTACCGGGAGCTTAGTAGTAGAAACTGCACAATTCTTGGAGGGAACTGTCAGTCTGTTACTGGGATCTGTGGCGAGAGAAACTGCACTGAGGTTTGGAGGGTGGCCTGCAGATCATCTCTGCACAATTTCTGAGCTAAGCGGATTGTTGGGCAGCAAAAGGCCTACTCATCAAAACTGCAAAATTTCTTGGATGAGCAGTTGGTTAACTATCTGCGCAATTTCTGAGCTAAGCGGATTGTTGGGCAGCAAAAGGCCTACTCATCAAAACTGCGAAATTTCTTGGATGAGGAGCTGGTTGAATATCGAGAGGACTGACTGGGAAAACTACGCAATTTTCTAAGGGAGATAGGGACGGACATTGGGTGTCTGTTTGGCCTATCTGCACAATTTCCTCAGTCAGCAGAGTAGGAAAGGTCAATAGCCTTTGTGTAGAAATTTCACCTGGAGAACAAACCAATATATGCAATGTCCTAAAGCATAATACTTGTTCTACTTCTACAAAACTTTAGGCGGAAGCATAATCGAAATCATGAGCAATATCAAGTAGAAACATGCATAACTAATCAAGAGAAATAATCACACATAACACAAGATATATCCAAGGGAAAGCACCAGCATAAAACCCCAACCATGTATTATCAATCAAGTGGAAATCCTCTTCACAATACAAGAAGAATTAGCTCTCAAGCTATCCAGTTCTCAATGAACTATGAAGATATGAAGATATATCTCATGAACCAACCAAGCCCTATATAAAGGCTTTACCTATGGTCCAATCCCTATTTCCTTGCATAGTTTGCTTAGGAAATAATAGCAAAAAGCATATGCAATTAATTCTAAACATACCAAGTTAACCAATGGTCCAACTATGCAATCCTTGAGGACACTAGTTCTTCAACCATGCAAAAACTACTTACTATATATAGTCAAGCATCTGATAGTACATTGTCCCACATCTGATCTCAATTGGGTCTCTGACAGAACTGACATGCAACGGTTATCTATGAGTGAATCCTCAGTTATCTAAAATAATAGTTGTCACATGCATGAAAGCATTAACAAACTATATTTTATTATTTTAACAACTTGTTAAAATAATCTAACTGGACTTGACTAGTAAGAACTAAGTCAGCTGATTCTCTCATTATAAAACTGAACCTTATCTCCTTTAATCAAGGGATAAATTCCTAAATCGAGGGAGAAAATAATTGCATGATCTCACAAAGACTTCAAGTTTAATTTTCCATAATTAATTAACTCATGGAGATTAATTAATTAATATTTTAAACTACTATTAAGACCAAAATTAATTTTACTTCCTATAGATAGACTAGGGACTGCTATAAATAGGAAGGGACGCAGAAATGTTATTTTTAGAGCTTTCTATTTTTAGCAATTTCACCTCTCACCCAATGTGGCCAATGGCCTCACTGGCCAAACTGCTATTTTTAGAAATGCTATTTTTATACATGCTATTTTTAGCATGTCTATTTTTAACACATTCTAAATTTAACATTTCTTGTTGCACATTTTTCAACACTCCCTCTCAACAAGAAAGGCTTTCTCTCGAACCCGATCATATAACTCTGGAATGTTCTGCATGCAACACATCTACCCGATCCACTTGCTCCAACAACACTTGGAACAAAAACACTCCCAACTGACCACTCTATTGGGCTAGGAACATACTTTGATGTTGAAGCTCTACTTGTTGCTGACAAGTGCTCCCTCTCTGACATCTGTGCTACTGCAAGATCTCCCTACATCTCGCACCATTGCACACCTCTCTGTGCCACCTAGCACTGTGCAAAACACTTGTGCCTCTCGCATTACTGCAGCCTGCTAGCTATGCATTGTCCTGGGATTCCATTCATTTTCACTCTCTTTGCCACTCCATCCGCATATGTCTCTACCCAATCAGTCAGTTCCTGCTACTCCACATCGGAGCTCTTGCATCAAGGTCTCATCCAAGAGGTTGGGTACCTCAAGGATCCAACCCCTCCTCCTTGGGACGATCACTCTATATCGCCCCACCTCCTACCTGGAGGTATGGCTGCATGTGATCCCTCAGCCCACCTGGCTCGAAGTTTCCCCCTATTGGAGGTCTCTAAATGAGTAGATGTCTCTACTCGATCTCCACTCAGCTTCCCCTGTTGTGGCTGCTCCACAACCTCCTGAAGCTGCTGCACCAATCGTG
>APFE030209918.1:0-15498 GCA_000404065.3 Pinus taeda
ATGAAGGTAATGGGGGATGTTCTGATGTATCAATTAGGAAGATAATCAAATGATAATCAGAAGGATCTACTGTGCCAAAAGTAGTTAGTAAAGCTTTCTTTTGAGATGGGTATGACTGGAGAACCTTCAGCATCGACATGGCGATAGGTGATTGCACCAACTCATCTACTATACTCTATGTATAGGAAGCTCAATTAGAAGCCACATTATGGCGTAACGAGACCTTGGGGATCTTAAAAATTTCCTCAAATTTACATTGAGGGATTTGTAGCAGACCATTTGGTGGTGTAAGAGGCTTAGTAGATGCTTTGGTTTTGGAATCAGTCGCAGAAGAATCCGATGCCTTGTCATATTGACGCGACCGAGTTTGCAGGGTTTATATCAGACGGGTTAACCTCATCAGAATTCATCATAAGGATCTGGTAGTCACCAGGACCAGAAGTTTGGGGCGGATGGGCTGCTCGACCTTGTTGAGGTTGATCAACAATAAATCCTTGTTGAGGGAAAGGATTTGTAAGCATTGTCGGTTGAGATGGCACAAAATTTTGAGGTGATTATTGACCTCTAGAAGCTTCTTGAGCTTCCCACATTTGGCATATCTGGGGTAAAAGAGGAAACTCAATTGTATAATGGCCATGTACACCACAACATGCACAAGGCTTGTTCATGTGAATAGCCTTGTTCTACTTGGGTTGGTTGCCCTGATGCTGGTTGTTAGTGTTAGGCTAGTTCCCCTAGGGTTCACTAGGTTGATTACCTTGATTACCCTAGTTATCCTTATTACTCTTCCCCTTATTCATTTTCTTCAAATTTTGGGGATTGGTTGCAGTCTATTGCGTAAACACTTGACCCTCAGAGGGCGGTGGTTGTTGGGGATGACGATCCATGGGAGGCTTCACGCTAATGCTTGAGGGGTTGGAGGCTCTGTTATGCATAAGGAGGTGCAATAGTGTGGTAGATAGGTGGAGCATTGGCTAGCCCTCTAAACATGTTTCTAGCAGGAGGGGCATAATTGTTGGAGGAACTAGTGCCCCGCTACAGATAGCCATAACTTTGTTGAGTATATGGTGAAGGGTGTGAAAGGCTTTGAATGATACTGTAAATGGCATGAGATTCCCCCAGTGCATTGGCACCTCTAGGATGGGGGAGGTATGCAATGATGGCAAGGGTGGAGCACGTCATGTGATCCTCCTTCTATGCCATTCCAAAACATGATCGAAAAGATGAGTGGCAGAGGACTGACGAAATGAGGTGAAGAGCTCTGTACCAGTGTTGTATCGGAGAGGTAACTGAAAATATTAGAGGAACACTTTAGCAAGCATGGTGAAAATGGAATGAGATGCGGTGGGCTAGTCTACATACAATTTTGCAGTGTCTCTAGTGAGCGTACATTGGAATAGCCGAAGACAAATGCATTCATCGGTAATGGAGTTGGATTGACTCCAAATGTGGAAGGAGCAGATGTGACTGGTAGGGTGCTCTCCAGAATTACCCTCAAACATTGGGATGTCTGAGGGAAGCTTAGTTGGCATAGTGGGCCAACCAGCATCATGGTGTATACAGTCATTTATCAAATGGGTAAAATCTAGGAGACTTAACCCATCCATAAAAGGGAGCATGGGGGCCACTGAAACGGTTCTTAAGACTATTCCGTTAGATGTGACCACCAGGGTAGGATAGGATCCAACACTAGGTTGGGTTCCTGCACCAGCTGTGGGTCAAGACATGGTGACGATATGTGGTGAAGGACTCTCAAAATCATATAAGGAATCAGATGAACCAGGAGAGGAGTCAGTATGGGGACTGAGGGGACTATGAACTCAAACCCTACAGAGAGGAGTAATATGCCCAAGAGGAAACTAGGGATGAAGGCCTAAGAGTCTCTATGACAAACGCATTGGTGGTGCAATGGCAGTAAGACATAAGTGGTAGAGAAATGGGGAAGGGAGATAAACAATATGCCTTTGTCTCTATGTGGGGAGATAAATTTACTATGTCAAGTCTTGTCTTGGCGGTGTAAAACAAGCATCATTTGCTTAAGGTATGCTTGTGTGTGCAAGTGTGTTTATTAGTTAAGCCTAGATCGTGTTTGAAAAAAGAAAAAAGGATTGCTGAAAATGAACTAAAATTAAAAAAAAAATGAACAACAAACTAATTAACTAAACCCCACCCAAACTGTGTTTGAAAACACTGTGCTGGTTGGTGGCAAAATCCACCAAAAACACACTAAAAAGATCAAGATATCTAAGTGCCGATGTGTCTAGGATCAAATGACACTAGGTTGCTGGAAAGCAGTGCAGCAAAAACAAAACACCAAAGGAAGATTGCTACAAAAAGATAGGGAGATGGGTGAAAAACCTAGGGAAACCGATGGGACCCTAACGAAAATGACCAAATAAGGTTTAAAATGAAACTTTGGATGGAAACGACCTATATTTTAAGATTTGAAATAGAAAGGTACAAATCTAGAAAATATGGTTCAAAGTGTTGTAGAAACTCAGAATTCTTACTTAGCTAAACTCCTCCTATAAAGGTGGAAGTGTACTAGAAGACTTGAGGGGCTGAATTCTACTTCGACAAGTAAATCATAGTAGATCAAGGCCTAAGCAGGATGAAACAGAGGTCAAACAACCTAGCAGACAACTCTTTGAAAAACTGAGAAATAGATCTGACAAAAACCCAGAAACCCTAAAATCATAGGTACTAACCTGTTTTCAGGGGCAACACAATTTTTGGGCTGAAAGGTGCGCTCTGAACCTCCAGATCACACTTTTTTGGGCAGAAAAGTGAAATTTCTGCTCTTTGATTTCCAGTCAGCAAGTCTCAGAAAATTTTGTCGTCTCTGTCACGGCTGGTTCCTGTGACTTGCAAAAAAGACCAGAAAACTTCCAGAAGTTAGAATTTGATAGATCTAGCATTAAAAAGCTAGTAATCAACATTAAGAGACTGAAAAAAATAAAAATAAACCCTAAGCTAAAAACTGAAGGTCACCCAGGTTTCTAGATCCGAAGTAAAAAATTAGTGGAGTTAGCAATTTTGTTATAGTGTTTTCTCCTCGAATATGTACAAAATGGAAAAACTTAATATTGTGGATGACAAACAATCTCAACAATATAAATTGTATATCTGTAGCTATTGATAGAAACAAAACCTACCAAAGTCCTGGTCTATGCCACAATCATATTCAAACAATAAAATGAAACAATAATAACTCCAATAATCCAATGGAAACCAGATATACAAAGAATAGGTTTTATTGTAACACCTGTGAAGGGAAAAAAAAATGTTACCAACCCCCCTCTATGGGATGGGTTCTTGGCTATCCTCAAACATCTTTAGCTTCTATAGAGTCTCTCTCCTCTATAATGTGTAAACCCAACAAATAAAATGTTTGAGCTCAATGGGAACTCAAATGGAAGAAAAATGGTGTGTGACAGTGATAATAAATAGAGTTATAGTAGTAAGTGCAACAATGAAAATAATCGAAAGTGAATAATGAATGGAAAGGCCTTCTATTTATAACAAAATATTGAGTTATCTTCGAATAATGAGCAATAATAAAATATTATTAACCCCATTCTTGGAATAACCACTTGGAATATTTTATTATATTTGGTTAGGAAGGAAAATGTATTTAAATTTTTATTTAGAAATAACAAATAAATAAGTGATTTATTTATCATCTCAAGAAATTGGTTAAGGAATAATAAACAAATAATGATTTATTTAATTATTCCCAAGGGGTTTAGTCAAACTTGACAAGGAATAATAATTAATTCGTGATTAATTAATTATTCTTAGAGAAAAATAAGATAATTAATCATTTATCTGTTGATTTTTCATAACTGAGTCAAATATGACAAGGAATATTAATTAAACAATGATTTAATTAATTATTCTTAGAATATAATTAAATAAATAGTGATTTATTTAATTATTCTTCATGAGTTTAATTATAAATTATTTTAACAAATGTGGTTTATTAAGTGATTTCTCATAGTGAAAGCAAGTTTACTATGGTAAAATTGGTCTTACATGGTGTACTTTGACCCGTCTAGTAAATTAGGCTAGATGATCAATTTTTTGGTGATAAAAATGTTGGCCCCATTATATATATATATATGTGTGTGTGTGTGTGTGTGTGTGTGTGTGTGTGTGTGTGTGTGTGTGTGTAGGTCGCATATTATGAACATATATGTTAGCCACCTAATTTGCTCTCTTTTGACCATTTTTCCCTTCCTAAATTATAACCATTTACAAATGTTTTACCTCTCTTATACACCCTCATCTTGCACTAGTCCAAGAATGATGACATATTTCACATGAACTTTATATTTCATATTTTTAACTTAACTTAGCATTAATTAATGATTTATTACGTGATTTATTGCTTATAATCACTCTTGTAACTTATCAATATCTCCAATGTTTGTTTGGTAGTCAAGTGCTTACTATGACCGCTAATCCTAGTGCAGGATTGGATCTTGCACCGGTGCCAGCACAACGAATATTTGCAGCAGATCCGAACCTCCTTGATCACTGCCTCGTTTTGCACCACCTCAGCCATGATAGCAGGATAGATATGAAGGCAGCTGAGCTTCAGCCATGACAGCAGGATAGATCTGAAGGCAGCCAAGCTGCAACCACGACACCAAGGCAATCCAAAGGTAGTCAAGATCGAACTTATGAAGAAAGAACAACTGCATATTGGTTACGGCCAGGTTTGTTGAACTAACTAATTTTGAAGGTCGAGAAGATAAATTCTGCATATCGGTTATGTAATTGGTTAAATGATCCTTTTGGCCTTCAGCCAAGGATCTATATAACAAGGAATGTAAATAGGACGAGATAATTTCTGATAGAGTTTGTATAGAAGAGAGATATAACTAGGGAGGCAATAACAGGCTTGTATTTTTGTTATCGCCCAAATCTGGGCAATACTATGTATTCACGCATGTATTTGCCTCTATTAATTAATAAGAAAGGGAGCTCCGCCTTATGTTGCATAAATCATATTTCTATGTTTAAGAGCTGATGAATAAATAAAGTGCTAAGCAACATTTCTATTTGAAAGGGAAACACGCTAGTTGGCTAGGGCCCAACCAACCCATCACGTTTACCCTATTTCCTATTCTTGTAATTTATGTTTATACTGCCAAGTGTGATTTAATTTACAGCACATGTATTCCTATTTAAGTGAAAGCGGATCCGCAGCGTGAAGTAGTTAGATTTCCTTTTCCTACATATGATTTCGGATTGGTTTCCTTGCTTGGTCCAAGCAGGAAAAATACACCTTCACCAGTGCACGTTGGTGTGCTTTTCATTTTCTGCAGTTTTATTTGATTTGGTTTTCCTCAACTTGTCCAAGCAGGAGAAATAAACCTACACCAATTCAAGTTGGTGTGTTATTCAATTTCTGCAGTTTTTTTGATTTGGTTTTCTCCGCTTGGTCCAAGCAGGAGAAATAAACCTGCACCAGTGCATGTTGGTGTGCTATTCATTTCCTATAGTTCTGTTCGATTTGATTTTCCCCTCTTGGTTCAAGCAGGAGAAATGAACCTGCACCAGTGCACGTTGGTGTGATGTAGCAAGTCTTTAGTTTACTTCCAGCAATTTTCTTACTTTCATTAATACTTCATGATAGGATAAATTATATGGATTGTTTCTTTATTTTTGTAGTATGTTAAAATTAGAAACATTCATTTTTATGTGTGCAATTTGATTTCACAACACTTGCAGTAATCAAGCACTTATTTCAAGAATTAAATGCTAAGTGTAAGAAGCTCTGATATGGTGCAAGAACAAGTTTCTTGCCATAGGATCTGAGTGCTTTGAACTTGAGAAAGTTTATGCCCTTGCACGAAGAAAAACACTATTAGTACAGACACCATTTATACCCTCTGCATAAATCTCTATTCCTGCACTAATGCAAGCAGACTGCACCAATGCAAGATAGATTAGTGCAAGAAGGAAATCTCTACATAAGTAGGTTTGAAGGGCCCATCTGTTGAGACTGCTCAAGTGTCTCTGCTAAAGAAAACACACACTTAGTAGTTAATCCAAAGTTAGCTAGAGAGATCGCCACTTTATTTCTAAATCTCTTTTGCAAATGCATTCTTCCTTGTTCTAGTCTTAGATTATTTTGATGGTTCAAGTTGCCTTTTTCTCTTTAGTTTGATTCTGTAATCTTTCCTTTAAAGAAAGTAGGGATTGACATTGGAAATAGTCATACCATCTTTGGCATTGACTATGCTTCATCTCTAAGTTTATGAATCCCCCGGGTTGACAATTTAAGTGTTGAGGAGTTTGCTTAAGTGTAATTCCTACACCCAAAATTTTGGCGTCCTTGCCAGGGAGGTGATTTGATTTGGTAAGAATTTTCTAATTATACAAGAGAGGTAATTTTTCCTTCATTTTTGCAATAATTTTTTGGAAAAGTTTCTTTGAAGGAATTTTACTAGTGTTGATTGATTTCTGGCAGCGTTTCTATTAGAAATTGTTTTGTTAATTTTCTTTCTTTTTTGAAATGAATGCCTAGAAAAGGCAGGGGTTCAAAGCCCACTAAGGGCTGAAAGAATTCTGAAGAAAATTCTCATATTGGGTCTCCTTCTATGAGCAGGAAGCCCAATCCAATTCAAACCCATCACACAGGAACAATCCACCTGGATTTTGGTGACAATAGATCAGGTGTGGTTCAGTGTGTTGGGAGAAAAAGGAAAACAATGGTAGACCATGAAGATCATGGGGAAAGGACTGATGAAAACCAAATAAGTGGGGAACAATCCACTTTTGTGTTTCCAATTGTGGACCCTAATACTGTCGCGTAGATGAAGAACATTCCACCATCAACTCTCCCTCATTTCCATGGTAAAGTTCATGAAGATCCTGAATCTTTTCTATTCGAATTTGATATTTTGTGTAGAAGTTATGATTATTCAACTAATGCTCAGAAGCTAATATTATTTCCTTTTACTCTCAAAGACTCAACTTTATGCTAGTTTATGGGGTTAGGAGGAAACATTATAGCCTCTTGGGATCAGATGAAGAGAGTGGTTTTATCTAAATATTAATAATATTGCAAGACTTGGGACATGCAGGATGATATTTTTACAAAAATATAGGATGATGATGAAACTTTTGAAGACTATCTAGAAAGATTTCTGTATATTTAACAAAGGTCGAAACTTAAGCTTGATTCCAATACTATTAGAACCTTGTTCTTAAGAGGACTTGCTGATAATGCTAGAAATAATTTAAATCTGTTAGGGCAAGGGGATATTTCTCAACAAACTTTCGAATAAATTTGTGAATATGCAGGAAATTTTCAAGAAATTAGTATAGGTTTGGTAGAGGAACTCGAAATAGAAATAGAAAAACCGAATCTACTGATGCTATGATTATTGGACTAGAAAATAAAATGGAAAACATGAAAATTGATATAATGAATACTGTTACCAAAGAGTTGGACTCTTTAAATTTTAAGCAAAAACTCATGAAGGAACAAGAGTCATTATTTTCTGTCCTAAATGTAGAGACAAGCATCCCCCTAAAGAATGTCCTCTTAATTTTAAAGAAACTAATAAGTGTGTTATTTTGGCAGAAGACCATATCATAGAAAAATGCCCCTCTATACCAGGACTTAAAGCTGTATTTACAGGGGGACAACCTGAAGCTGAATACTTGTATGCTATGGGAGCAAAAAGAAATTGGCCTCAGGTAGGTGCAGGTATGGCTCCTGAATTTTCTCCACACTATTTTGGTTATAATTCACATGCGTATTCTTATCTTAACACTAATCAGCAATGGCGGTATGGAAACCAATATTAGCAGGGGTAACCTTCTCAACCATGGCAACAAGGTTGGAGAGGGCCAACTGATTCTCCATATTCCTACTAGCCACCCATGCAGTCATATCCATCTACACATGCACCTTATACAATGCCTCAACCTCTGAGTCAATCTACTCGACTGTTACCTTTACATCCACCTTTTCGACCTCCTGAGTTGCCTAATCAACCTATGCCCAATCCTAACAATAATAAAACAGTGCAAATGATCAATTTAACAAACCCACCTTTATTCGAGTACCAGTCTATTCCAGTTGGGGTTCATGATATTCAATTAATATCGGGAAGGACTTTAACATTAGAAAATCAGAAGTAACCTAGAGTGATTGTTGAAGAGAAAAAGGAAGAGGAAACTCTTAATCATTCTCTGAAAGCTGTCACTAAGCAACCCTTACCCTCTGAATCCTTTCCATCTTCTTCTAACCAGCCTCCCTTCCCAGAGAGGCTAGTAATGGAAAGAAGTGAGACTATTTCTGAGATGAGCTTGGCATCAGAGCTTCAGAATCTTTTCAGTAAGATAGCTTTGCTCCAAGCCATCAAAGAGATCCCTATTTGTACCAATATCATTAAGGAACTCTATCTCAAGAAACCTAAGAGGAAGAGATTGGAACCCCAAACCATTCAATTTGTTGGTAGGGTAGCAGAGTTGATGATGGGATGTGTGTCTATGGAAAAATATACTCATCCTAGAAACCCTGTTGCCTCAGTTTAGACTAGTAATGTCCTTGTCTCTAATGTTCTTATAGACCTCGGGGAAGCCATTAATGTCATGACTAAGCAAACCATGGATCAACTTCAGTTATCTCATCTTTGCCCTACTCCCACCATGCTTGAATTAGCAGATAGATCTAAAATTAAGCTAGAAGGAGTATTGGACGATGTGGTCACCTCATTAGATTCTTGGGAATATCCTGCTAATTTCATTGTGCTTCAGCCAAAGAACCTAGTAGGAGGACATCCCTTGATCTTGGGTCGAACATGGCTTGTTACAGCTAATGCATATATTGGATGTCGCTCTGGTGATATGTATATTTCACATGGAGATTCTAGGAAGAAAGTTACCTTATACCCCCTTGCCAGATCCATTCAGGACCTTCGAGATACTTTATGGTTGGATCAAAGCAGTGATGAGGAGACTCAGCCCATTTCCCTTATTGATCAGTATGTTGGGTCTTCACAAGAAGATGAGATTCAAGATTTCCTAAATAATCTAGACACTATGCCTAATTTTGAGCTATTGAGCCAGATTTTCAACCTATATTTTCAAGATAATCATGATTCTCATCCTTTTGTACCACTGCATTCAGCCACCCCCTTGAGTACTCCTGAGCCTGATACTACTTTTGTTGAGATCAGCCCCAGTAAATCCTTGTATATTAGTTCAGATTTGGACTCATCTCAGTGAGAGCAGCTTGTGAATTTGTTGCAAAACCATCTTAGTGCCTTTGCATGGGGTTATGAAGATATGAGGGGCATCCCCCCTGAAACTTGTACACATCATATCTATATTCAGGAAGGAGCCCGACCTATTTGACAACCCTAAAGGTGGATGAATCCAGCTCTAAGAGATATTGTGAAGGAAGAAGTACAGAAACTCTTGGATGTTTGTTTTATCTATCCTATTTCCGACAGTTAGTCGGTCTCTCCATTAGTGCTAGTACCTAAGAAAGATGGAAGATGGCATATTTGTATTTATTATCAAGAATTAAACAAAGCCACTCTCAAAGATTACTTCCCTCTCCCTTTCATTGACCAGGTGATTGATAGCCTTGCAGGAAAAAAATATTTTTCCTTTTTGGATGGCTTTAGTGGTTATAACTAGATACAGATTGCACCCAAACATCAAGATAATACTACTTTTACATGTCCATGGGGTACATTTGCTTATAGAGTTCTCCCCTTTGGTTTATGTAATTCCTCGACTACCTTTCAAAGGGCAGTCCTGGCTGTTTTTGCTGATCTAGAATTTGTAGAAATTTATATGGGTGACTTTTCTGTGTTTGGTGATTCTTTTCAGGAAGCTATTGAAAATCTAGAAAAAGTACTTCTTCATTGTTAGGAAGCCCATCTTTCCTTGAGTGACAATAAATGTAGATTAATGTGCAAAGCAGGAGTGGTACTTGGCCATTTGATTTCTGGTAAAGGTATCCAAGTTGATCCAGCAAAGATCGAAATCATTCTGCACCTTCCTGCACCCAAAACTCAAAGGAAAGTAAGAGGTTTTTTAGGACATGCTGGTTACTATAGGAGATTCATTGAAAATTTTTCTAAGATAGCTGCTCCCCTTTTTTGACTTTTAGGTAAGGATAGTGAATTTTCTTGGACCACAGCTTGCCAACAGTCTTTTGAAACATTGAAGGAAAATTTAGTACATGCACCAATTTTAAGAGGTCCTAACTGGTCTCTACTGATCATTCCGAGATTAAATATTTGATGAATAAACCATTAACTAGTGGTAGAGTGATTAGGTGGTTACTATTGTTGCAAGAATTTAATATTACTATTGTTGATAGACCAAGAAAATCTAATGTTGTAGCAGACTTTATTTATAGATTAGATAATCATGGTGAGGCAACTCCTGTTAATGATGATTTTCCAGATGAACATCTTTTTGCTATGTCAACAGATTCCCCGTGGTTTGCTGACATTGCTAATTACTTAGTTACTGGGAAAACACCAACCCACATTTCCACTCGTGAAAAGCGGAGTATTGTTCAGAAAAGCACTACATATTCCTAGATTCAAGGATATCTCTTTTACACTGGTCCAGATTGGATTATCCGTAGGTGTGTAAGAGAAGAGGAAGTGTTTAACATATTGAAATCTGCTCATGATGAACCTTGTGGAGGCCACTTCGCTGATAAGTGGACTGCATATAAAGTATTGCGTGCTGGTTACTTTTGGCCTTCCTTGTTTAAGAATGCAAAACAGTATGTCAGGCATTGTGATAGCTGTCAGTGAATGGGCTAGCCTATTCAAACCAATGAAATGCCTCTATGCCCCCAAGTTATGATTGATCCATTTGAGAAATGGGTTATTGATTTTATGGGGCCAATAAATCCAACATCATTAAGTAAAAAGCAGATCTTGGTTTGTACAGATTTTGTTACGAAATGGGTAGAAGCTAAAGTTGTTTCTGTTGCTACAAAAAAAGTTGTTGTTGATTTCCTTTTTACTGAAATCTTTACTAGATTTGGTGTGCCTAGAGAAATTGTTTCTGAAAATGGTTTGAAATTTAGTTATAATCTAGTACAGGGTGTGATGGAGCAATATAAGATCTGGCACAGGAAATCCACGCCATATCACCCACAAGAAAATGGCCAGGTGGAATCCACAAACAAAGTGATCGAGTCCATTCTGACAAAGATAGTAAATATGCATCGGAAGGATTGGGCTGAACGGTTACCAAAGGCTTTGTGGGTATACAGGACCACTTGGAGAAATAGCATGGGACATGCACCATATGAGCTGGTATATGGCAAACAGGTTCTATTACCAATTGAATTCCAGATCAAAACTTTCAGAAATGCAATTCAGTTGGACTAGATCTCTCTAAGGCACAACAACAATGTCTTCTCCAATTAAATTAGTTAGATGAATTTCGTAGGGATGTTGTTCAGCAAAACATACTAATTCAGTAACAACGTAAAAGGTGGCATAACAAGTCTATTTAGAAAAAGAAATTCCAACCAGGTGATATGGAGCTCCTTTATGATTCTAGATTTAAAATCTTTAAAGGGAAATTCCATACATGTTGGATGAGACCTTATGAAGTGATCCAAGTATTTGAAAATGGAGTAGTAGAAGATAAAACTATTGATGGACAAAATTCAGTGTTCTTGTTAAATGGACATAGGTTAAAGAAATATTTTCAGCCACCTACCAAGAAAGATTTGACACAACAAGTCCAACAACAATTTGGGACGGTAGTGGTGAATGGTAATACGAACCTTTTAAAAACATGAATTCTTTTTCTTCTTAAAAATAAAAATAAAAATAAAAAAAGGAAAAAAGTAAAGAAAAAATATTTTCCTATAATTATGAAAATCAGTTTGCTGACAGGATTTCAGAAGGATCAACCTGAAAACCAGCTTGCTGGCAGGAAGATCAAAAATTTCTAATAAAAGGAAAATGTTGTTTGATCTTTAGATCTACTAGCAACCACCAAGTAAAAGAAGGTTTACCAGAACCAAACTTTATAAAATTGGGGTAATTAGCATGGATATTTTTACTCAAGTAACGCTTAATTTTCGCTGCAATTATTTTTCTTGCACCAGTGCAGGTAGACCTTCTAGAATTTTTTTTGCCTTTCTTCATATTCCACTTTCGTAATATTCCCTCACTTTTCTTCTTCAATCCTAGAATGATTAACCTTCCCACATTCTTCTAAATTTACCCTGTCCGCTTCGAAGAAATCCCACTTTACCCTTGAAATTTTTTCCCTATCCCACTTCTATTTATTCCCTCTGTTGGTACTATTCCTGGAATCCCTGTAATAGAATTCCTTCCCATTCTGAAAATTTCCCTTTTCCCATTTCTTTATTCCCTCATGAATTTATTGCAGGATCTCGCACCAAAGAGCAAAAGGATATGCTCTGAAGCATCAAGAAAGGGCAAAGCAAATTTCCAGTATAAGTTGAGGAAGTCATGTGAAAATCTAGCCTATATTATTTAAATTCTTTGTTTTTAGATATTATGCTTGCACTAGTGCAAGCATGTTGTCCTATATGATAAAGTAAGCAAAAATGTACTAGCAAAATAATATAATTTAAGCGGTGCAAGCAGATCAACGCAAGCATGCACCTCGTCAGCAAAATAGTACAAGTTATTCTTTTCATAGCATACAGCATAGGAAAGTGGTCATCATGAAAATTTATATGAGGTCCTTTCACTTTACCGATGAAGTATCGCTGCTATCATACTAACTAGGAGAAAATTATTTAAAGTACAAGAGTTTTTTAAGTTAGAAATCATGATCTTTTTTAATGAATTCTAAGTTCCTTTTTGAATTATGAAGGAATGCGGAAATGTTTTAACTGTTGCTTGGACATAATTACCCCTCTCCGCCATAATCCTAAATGTCCTTCACTCATAATTATTACCTCACCTAGCCGTTAAACCACTTTCGCAAGTACCAATCCAGCCTGACCTCAAAGATGTCGTGCATCTATGGTGAATGAACCAGTGATACGATGGAAAGGATGGTGGACAGTTAGATTTCTATTTATAAGGACTGATTTCCCTGGTATTGCATGTAAAATTTTAGAACTTGACTGTTCATAGCCATTAAGCAGCGATGCCGCCTATTCGGAATGAATCCCTGTCTCTCAGCAAAATAGAGTAGACTTCTGAGTATCGCAATAGTCTTGCACTATTGTGAGACTCGGGTTTTCTACAGTTCCTATAGAAGTTTGACGGGCATGATAAAGAAGTGGCTTTACAGTTTGCAAGGAGTTTCAGAAATGGTCAAGTGCAAATTGGGCCTCTTAAATTTAAAGTCATAGAGGAATTTATAGCAACAGCAATGGGCTTGGAGAACACTAGTGAACAGTGGTTTAAAAATCAAAAGCTAGAAAGGAAGCGTTGGCAGCATTTCATCATTGATAAGAAGATAGAGGTAGACTGGAAGGTAGGAGTTCTGCGTAGTGCCCTGCTGGGACAGTGTAAAGACCTCCTTTTCATATTACAAAAGTTTGTGACTTGCGAGGGAAGATACACCCACACCTTGGTATACCATTTTAGAATGCTGCAACATTTTGAAGTAGGGCGGCACGTCTAGTGGAGGATGAATTTCCCCTATTTTCTACTCAAAAGCTTGGAGAAAATGGCTAAAAGAGTACAGGATGGAGGGTCAAACCATGCCGACTGTGGAGCGATAAAAAGGGTCTTTTTAACACATGATTACCTCACATTAATTGTCAACCCAGGGACGACTTTTTATTTCAAGAGTGTACTCATTCTGAGGCGGCTATTTACTCAAGAGTAATGTTTTGCAGTATAGCGTTCAGAAAATACAAGGGTAGACGGATGCTAAACTATGAATAAATTACTTCAAAAGGATAAAATCACGCAAGACAGCTTATTAGTCAAGGGTGCGGAAGCGATAACCCATCCCTCTAGAAACTGATGGAAAAGAAATTAGAGCATGGACCATAGGTCTGGGAGCTAGGCAGGGACTACTGAGGCTCACTACAGCCTTAGACCTTCTCTCACACCAAAGCAGCAAATACAAGTAAATGGAACGGCAGAAAGTAAAATGGAACAGCAAATAGGAAATGGAACAGTAAGTCTAAAATGGAACGGTCGTAAATGGAACAACAAACTAGAATTAAAGGAATCTGAACAACAAACTTTAATTAATGGAAATGAACAACAGCAAAGCCAAAATAAATCGAACAGCACAAGGAAATAGAACAACATTGATTAATGATAGAATATGAAACGATGCTGGAAAGCAAAACAATAACTTAACACACGGCACACCTTAATAGTAATATGATCTTGGTAATTCAATTGTCAGTCTTAGTTATAAATAATACGACTGTCTTTTAGCATGGAGCAGCAACGTTCATAGATTCAACAATCACAAGGAAATATAATTCTAAGATGAATTCAATAATACCAATGGTCAAATGTTACAACACAGACATTCCATAATTGAATAGAAATGGTATCTTGTAAAAACTATTTATACCAGCAATTAAAGAAACAACGATGCATTGCAAAGTCAATATGATATTTCTGTCTCAGAAAATGATATCACTTAATAGATCAAACGTAACAGAGCTGTGTTGTAGAATAATAAAACATATCAGATTACCGAATCACGCTGATGAGCAAACCACGCATAAACCAAAGAAGATAATATACAGCAGCAGCAGCAGCGTACTCCACCATAGGCTGGGCCCTTAGCCGCCAGCAGACGCTGCTGGATTACTTCAGAAGGAAAAGAGCGAACAACAACTCCCAAATCATGTATTAATCATTAAATGGTGAGATCATTACAACAGTTGAAGCTTTGAGACTTACAGCATAAAACAATCCTTTCTTCCTCCTATCTTATCATGAATTCTTGATTCTAAATCTCTGATTTTAAATCCTCAATTCCATCATTCAAATCCCCAAAGTCATCCTGAAGCCATCCTCATCTCTGATCTTTGTTTTCATTTAAATAGAGAAAGATCAGAGAGCAGTTACAACATAGATAATTACAACATGATTTCTTTTACAAATTTGGGTTGATTCTAACCAGCTGATTAACAAGAAAATATATTTCCTTTCATCTCTCAACAAAAGCAAGACGAATTTGGCTTTGCAGCTGAGATTTGGAGGACGGCCGCAACTGCAAATCTGAGAAAATCGTGCTCAAAGAACCCTGTGTTTCTCTCTGTACAAGCCGATTTTGGGAAAACCGTTCAATATCAAGTTAATTGGGCCTGTTCTAGACAAAACCCATGTTCCGGATTTCTCAAATTCGTCTTCATTTGCTCAGAATCTCAACCGCAAACTGTCACTCCTTAAACCAGCGAATTTTTGAGTTGGAAGATTTAAAAATCAAATCTTCAATCTGGAAGTTACCTTGGAGGCTAAAAATGGTGAATAAGGTTATAACCAACTAATAGAAACCTATCATTGATAAAATAATTTCGTA